>JAJGRX010000288.1:0-112637 GCA_025461125.1 Carex kokanica
GACAAGCAGTAGAACCTGAAAAACAACTAGAACAAGATGAAATACATCTAGTAGTAGATGAAAGACAACCAATAGAACATGAAATACAACTAAAAGAACATGAAAGACAAGTAGAACATGAAAGACAGCTAGTAGTAAATGAAAAACAACCAGTACAAGATGAAAAACAACTAGTAGAACCTGAGAGACCACTAGAAGAAGATTAAAGACAACTAGTAGAACATGAATGCTAATTTGTAGAACATGAAAGGAAACCAGAAGAATATGAAAGACAACCAGTACAACATGAATGACAAACAGAACAAGTTGAAAGAAAACTAGTAGACCAATAAAGATAACCAGCAGAACATGAAACACAACGAGAAGAAGGTGAAGGACAAGCAGTAGAACATGAAATACAACTAGAAGAAGATGAAACACAACCTGTAGAACATCAAAGACAACCCCGTACAAGATGAAAAACAACTAGTAGTAGATGAAAGACAAGTAGTAGAACTTGAAATACAACCAGTGCAAGATGAAAGATAACCAGTAGAACATGAAAGACAACTTGTAGAACATGAAAGACAACCAGTTCAAGATGAAAGACAACAAGTAGAACGTGAAAGACAACTAGTACAACATGATAAACAACCAGTAGAACATGGAAGACAACCTGTAGAACGTTAAAGACAACCAGTTAAACATGAAAGACAACTAGAAGAAGATGAAAGACAATTAGTAGTAGTTGAAATACAACCAGTGGAACATGAAAGACCACCATAATAAGTTGAAAGACAACCAGTAGAATATGAAAGACAAGGAGAAGAAGATGAATGACTAGCAGTAGAACATAAAAGACAACTTATAGAACAAGAAAAGAAACAAGAAGAATATGATAGACAACTAATAGAACAGGAAAGACAACCAAAACTAGTTGTAAGAAAACTAGTAGAACATTAAAGACAATGAATAGAACATGAAAGACAACAAGAAGATGATGATAGACATGCAATAGATAATGAAAGACAACTAGAAGAAGATGTAACACAACCAGGAGAACATGAAAGACAACCAGTACAAGATGATAGACAACTAATAGTTGATGAAAGACAACCAGTAGAACATGAAAGACAACCTATACAAGATGAGAGACAACTAGTAGTAGATGGAAAGACAACCAGTGGAACATGAAATACAACCAGTGCAAGATGAAAGATAACGAGTAGAACATGAAAGATAACTTAGAGAACATGAAAGGAAACTAGAATAATATGAAAACCAATAGAACAATAAAGACAACCATAACAAGTTGAATGAAAACAAGTATCACATAAAAGACAACCAACAGAACATGAAAGACACCAAATAGAACATGAAAGACAACTAGTAGAACATAGAAGACAACCAGTAGTATATGAGAAACAACCAGTACAGGATAAAAGACAACTAGGTAGATTCTGGAAGACAATCAGTAGAACATGAAATACAGTTAAGAAGATACAACTGGTAGAAAATCAAAGATAATCAATAGAGCATGAAAGAAAATTGGATGAATATGAAGGACAATTTCTAGAACATGGAAGACAAACAGAACAAGTTGAAAGAAAACTAGTAGAACATTAAAGACAACAGCAAAACATGAAAGATAACGAGAAGAAGATGAATGACAAGCAGTAAAACATGAAAGACAACTAGAAGAAGATGAAACACAACTAGTATAACATGAAGACAACACGTACAAAATGAAAGACAACTAGTTAAACATGTATGACAACTAGAAGAAGATAAAAGACAACCAATGAAACATGAAAGACAACCAGTACAAGATCAAAAGACAACTTATAGAACATGAAAAACAACTAGTAGATTAAGAAAGACATTTATTAGAAAAGGAAAGAAAACAAGAAGAAGATGAAAGACAACTGGTACGGCCTTAACAACAACTAGTAGAAGATGAATGACAACTTGTTGAAAATGAAATACAAGTAGTAGAACATGAAAGACAACTAGAAGAAGATGAAAGACAACAGTAGAAGATGAAAGACAACCAGTAGAAGATGAAAGACAACCAGTAGTAGATGAAAGACAACCAGAAGAACGTGAAAGACAACTAGAAAAACGTGAAAAACAACAAGTAGAACTTGAAAAACCACCAGTAGAAGATGAAAGAAAACAAGAAAAAAATGAAAGACAACGAATAGAACATGAAAGACAACAAACAGAACATGAAAGACTAGTAGAACATAGAAGACAACTAGTAGTATATGAGAAACAACAAGTACAGGATAAAAGACAACTAGGTAGATTCTCGAAGACAATCAGTAGAACATGAAATACAACTAGAAGAAGATGAAACACAACCAGTAGAACATGAAAACAACACGTACAATATGAAAGACAACTAGTTAAACATGAAAGACAACTAGAAGAAGATAAAAGACAACCAATGGAACATGAAAGAGAACCAGTACAAGATGAAAGACAACTTATAGAACATGAAAGGCAACTTGTAGAATAAGAAAGACATCTATTAGAAAATGAAAGAAAACAAGAAGAAGATGAAAGGCAACTAGTACAATCTTACCGACAACGAGTAGAAGATGAATGACAACTTGTTGAAAATGAAAGACAACAGTACAACATGAAAGACAACTAGAAAAAAATGAAAGACAATAGTAGAATATGAAAGACAACAAGTAGAACATGAAAAACAACCCATAGAAGATGGAAGACAACCAGTAGTAGATGAAAGACAACTAGTAGAACGTGAAAGACAACTAGAAGAACGTGAAGACAACTAGAAGAACATGAAAAACAACAAGTGGAACTTCAAAAACGACCAGTAGAAGATGAAAGAAAACAAGAAAAAAAATGAAAGACAATATGTAGAACATGAAATACCACCATAATAAGATGAAAGACAACTAATAGAACAATAAGGACAATAAGTAGAACATGAAATACAACGAGAAGAATATGAAAGACTAGCAATTGAACTTGAAAGACAACTAGAAGAAACTGAAACACAACCAGTAGAAAATGAAAGACAATCAGTGCAAGATGAAAGACGACCAGTAGAACATGAAAGACAACTTATAGAACATGAAAGACAACTTGTAGAACATAAAATACAAATAGAAGAATATGAAAGACAACCAGTAGTTGAAAAACAACCAAAACAAGACGAAAGAAAACTAGTAGAACTCGAAAGACAACCAGTAGAACATGAAAGACAACTTGAAGAAGACTAAAAACAACCAATAGAACATGAAAGACAACCAGAACAAGTTGAAAGAAAACTAGTAGAAAATTAAAGACATCTAGAAGAAGATGAAACACAACCAATATATAACATGAAAACAACCAGTTGAAGATTAAAGAAAACATGAATAAGATGAAAGACAGCCTATAGAACCTTAAAGACATAGTAGAAAATGAAATACCTCTAGAATAAGTTGAAAGACAACTAGTAGAACAATAAAGACAACCTGTAGAACCTTAAAGACAAATAATAGAACATGAAATACTACTTGAACAAGTTAAAAGACAACTAGTAAAACAATAAAGACAGCCAGTAGAACATGACAGACAACGAGAAGAAGATGAAAGACATATATTAGTAGATGAAAGACAACCAATAGAACATGAAATATAACTAGCGAAAGATGAACGACAACCACTAGAACATGAAAGACAACTAAAAGAACATGAAAGACAATTAGTAGAACATGAAAGACAACCAGTAGTAAATGAAAAACAACCAGTACAAGATGAAAGACAACTAGTACAACATGATGAAAGACAACTAATATAAGATGAAAGACAACTAGAAGAAGATTAAAAACAACTAATAGAATATGAAAGATAATTAGTAGAACATGAAAGGAAACCAGATGAATATGAAAGACAACCAGTACAACATTAATGACAACCAGAACAAGTTGAAAGAAAACTAGTAGACCATTAAAGATAACCAGCATAACATGAAATACAACGAGAAGAAGATGAAGGACAAGCAGTGGAACCTGAAATTCAACTAGAAGAAGATGAAACACAACTTGTAGAACATCAAAGACAACCGTACAAGATGAAATACAACTAGTAGTAGATGAAAGACAAGTAGGAGAACGTGAAATACAACAAGTGCAAGATGAAAGATAACCAGTAGAACATGAAATACAAGTTACAGAACATGAAAGACAACTTGTAGAACACGAAATACAACCAGTTCATGATGAAAGACAACAAGTAAAACGTGAAAGACAACAAGAAGAAGATGAAAGACTAGCAGTAGAACATGAAAGACAACTAGAAGAAGATGAAACACAACCATTAGAAAATTAAAGACAATCAGTGTAAGATGAAAGGCAACCAGTAGAACATGAAAGACAACTTATAGAACATGAAAGACAACTTGTAGAACATAAAAGACAAATAGAAGAATATGAAAGACAGCTAGCAGTAGATGAAAAACAACCAAAACAATATGGAAGAAAACTAGTAGAACCCGAAAGACAACCAATATAACATGAAAGACAACTAGAAGAAGACAACCAATAGAACATGAAAGACAACCAGAACAAGTTGAAAGAAAACTAGTAGAACATGAAAGACAACCAGTACATGATGAAAGACAACTAATAGTAGATGAAAGACAACTAGTATAACATGAAAGACAACTAGTAGAACATGAAATACAACTAGTGCAACATCAAAGATAACTAGTAGAAAATGAAAGACAACTTATAGAACATGAAAAGAAACAAGAAGAATATGAAAGACAACTATTAGAACAAGAAAGACAACCAAAACTAGTTCAAAGAACACTTGTAGAACATTAAAGACAATGAATAGAACATGAAAGACAACGAGAAGATAATGAAAGGCAAGCAGTAGAACCTGAAAAACAACTAGAACAAGATAAAAGACAACCAGTGGAACATGAAAGACAACCCGTACAAGATGAAAAACAACCAGTGGAACATGAAAGACAACCCGTACAAGATGAAAGACAACTAGTAGTAGATTAAAGACAACCAGTAGAACATGAAATACAACCAGTGCGAAATGAAAGATAATCAGTAGAACATGAAATACAACTTATTGAACTTAAAAAGAAACTAGAAGAATATGAAAGACAACTAATAAAACAAGAAAAACAACCAGAACAAGTTGAAAGACAACTAATAGTAGATGAAAGACAACCAATGGGACATGAAATACAACATGTGTAAGATGAAAGATAACCATTAAAACATGAAAGACAACTTAGAGAACATGAAAGGAAACTAGAAGAATATGAAAGTCAATAGAACAAGAAAGACAACCATAACAAGTTGAAAGAAAACTAGTAGAACATTAAAGACAATGAATAGAACATGAAAGACGACGAAAAGATGATGAAAGACAAGCAGTAGATAATGAAAGACAATAAGAAGAAGATGAAACACAACCAGTGGAACATGAAAGACAACCAGTACAAGATGAAAGACAACTAGTAGAACATGAAAGACAACATGTACAAGATGAAAGACAACTAATAGTAGATGAAAGACAACTAGTGGAACATGAAATACAACCAGTGTAAGATGAAAACATTAAACATGAAAGACAACTTAGAGAACATAAAAGGAAACTAGAAGAATATGAAAGTCAATAGAACAAGAAAGACAACCATAACAAGTTGAAAGAAAACTAGTAGAACATAAAAGACAACAAATAGAACATGAAAGACAACAAATAGAACATGAAAGACAACTAGTAGAACATGGAAGACAACCAGTAGTATATGAAAAACAACCAGTACAAGATAAAAGACAACATGTTGAACCTGAAAGACAATCAGTAGAACATGAAAAACAACTTAAAGAAGATTAAAGACAACTAGTAGAACATCAAAGATAATCAATTGAACATTAAAGGAATCTAGAAGAATATATGAATGACAATTTCTAGAACATGGATGACAACTAGAACAAGTTGAAAGAAAACTAGAAGAACATTAAAAACAATAAGTAAAATATGAAAGATAACGAGAAGAAGATGAAGGACAAGCAGTTGAACATGAAAGACAACTAGAAAAAGATGAAACACAACCAGTAGAACTTGAAGACAACCTGTAAAAGATGAAAGACAACTAGAAAAAGATAAAAGACAACTAATGGAAAACCAGTACAAGATGAAAGACAAATTATAGAACATGAAAGACAATTAGTTCAAAATGAATAACAAGTAGAATGTGAAAGAAAACCAGTAGAACAAGAAATACAACCTGTAGAACATGAAAGACAACTAGTAGAACTTGAACAACATATAGTAAAAAATTAAAGAAAACAAGAAGAAGATGAAAGACAAACTAGTACAATCTTAAAGACAATGAGTAGAACTTAGAAAACAACAAAAAGAAGATGAAAGACAACCTGTAGAACATGAAAGACAAGAGTAGAATATGAAAGACAACAAATAGAACATGAAAGACAACCAGTAGAACATTATAAACAACCAGTAGAAAGTGAAAGACAACCCGAAAACGTGAAAGACAACAAGTAGAACGGGAAAAACAACAAGTAGAACTTGAAAAGTCACCAGTAGAAGATGAAAGAAAACAATAAAAAGATGAAAAACAACTAGTTGAACCATAAAGACAACTAGTTGAACAAATACCGCGCAATTTTTTAGTTAGAATTTGAAAAAATTAAAAATTCAAAGTTAGCGTGACTTTAGATTTTTTTTGAAACTTAGCTTGAACACTAGGGATGTAAAAATGTCACGCCGTAACTAGATACATCATGGCATGACACCGCACGTGTTCTGACTAAGTGCTGTAACCAGGGGCGGAGCCAGACTTTCGAACTATGGGGGTCAAAAATATATAGGGGTCAATCATATACAATTTTTCTATGAAAAACGGGGGTCAATTTTATAATATCAAGCCATTTCACTCTAAATTATATAGAAAATTATATCTAAATACAAAAAAAATTCAAAAAAATGGGGGTCAATTGACACCTATTCCCCCTTAATGCCTCTACCCCTGGCTGTAATTCACGTGTCCAGTGCCGTGACCATGCATGTGACATGATCATTCTTTGAAAACTTGGTCCGACACGGTACATTACGTGAAATATTTGGTCACAGTACAGCACAGCACGTGGTCTCACGAATGATGAATCATGAATAAATTAACTTAAATTACGATAAAATAGTTAATTGTGCGAAAACTTTTCAAGAGACGTCACGTGTGGTAACGCATGACTAATGTGTTGTGGCCATCCTTCCGAATTTAGTTAGAATAAGACCATTAGATGAGGTTTATATTATATTTTCTCTACATGCACATGAAAAAGTATCACTTTTTTATTTTGATTTTATATGAATTAATAAGTTGAAAAATTAATATTCATAATTTGTCCACATCGGTGTATTTTTGCAAGCTCTTAATATTAATAAAAAACGAATATCGTGATCTTCTACGTGTGCCTAGAATAATTATTTGAGTACCCATACTCCAGTACCCTCAAAATCCCCACACCCCATTTAGAGAAATTATGTACTATGGTCCCTATTAATTATTATTCTAAAAATATATTTTATGGTCCCTACTAATTATTATTCTAAAATCTCTGCATCACTCTTCCTCTATGGTCCCCCCTTTTCCAGTTTTGCACTCATTTCCGCATAAACCTTCATAGATATAAATATTTGGAAGATAAAATGTTAACACTTGAAAAATAAGATATTAATACTTTGATGTGTAATTTGTTATGATGATCCTTTTTCCAGTCCCCCAGTAGTTCCCGCGTCAACCTTCGTCGAATGAAGTAGTGAGGACTCCGTATCACCTCATCAACCTTCCCCAGTCGTTTTCGCATCAACCTTTCTCTAAAAATAGTTGACCACGTAGGTATAAATACTTGCAGTACTTGATATTAATATTTTCGGATCGATGTCATCCAGTGTCATATGTAAAAATACTTGCAAATATAGGTATAAATACTTGAGCGATGACGAGTCTGAAAGTACGTCATCATGGATTTCATTTAAAAGAGAAATTTGTGTTGAAGGCGTTTGTGGTTTTAGATTCGCAAAATTTCTCACAGATCGTCAGAAATATAGACGATATTGAATGGAAAAAAAAGCTGACCTCTAAAAACGTTTTTGGTCCCACATGTGGTTTGAGTAGTCCCCAACAAGTATTTATGGTGTGGGTATGTTTGGGAGATTTGGTTGGAGAGACAATTATTTACGTAAAAATTGTTCACCTTATAGGTATAAATACTTCTGTACATAGGTATAAATACTTTCTTGTATAGATATTAATACTTTATAAAACAAAATTCAGTGCTAGAGTTTTTGCGGTCCCCCATATAGTTATGGTAGTTATAGCGCGGGTACTGTTATTAGCTTCCTAAGTTTTAATTGTAAATTATTGTTGTTCTAAAAATGAAGGCATAATGAAAGCACATAAAAATGAAGGCATTTGAACTCCTCCAATAAAATTATTATAAAAACTTTAATAATAATTTCATTTAACCCAAGTTACTAATGATGCGCTATGTCAGCAAAAACTGGATTAGTATAACAATACTAATCTAGCACTATTTTCAGCATTTGATTAAAAAATTTAGATTGCAAATAAATAAATAAATGATGCTCTGTGAAACGTAAAGAGTATTTTTGACAATCTAATTAAATATATTAATACGAATATTCCACCGGTACAAGTTGCAAACCATCTTCATCTCTGTAATTGTAAAATTTAATTAATTTGCCATATTAACTATTTATCAATTGTCTTCGCATTAATTTCAGAATGTAATTATTTTTCTTGTAATTTCAATTTGGCGAACATGACAAAAAATTCAACTTACAAATTTACAAAAGAAAACAATATTTTATAATAGCAAGGTTGAAATGCTTATATTTTTGCAAGTAGAATAAAAATGCTCTAATAGGCTTTGGCCCAATTTTTATCTCGAGATTACTGTAACTTTACTACGCAGATCGAGCGGACTAAATAATATAATTATTCCTGGTAGCTACCAAGTTTCTTGAAAAATAATAATAATAATGTAATTATTTGTGTTTTTAATTTTTTATAATAGAATGAACGGTTCGTTGGAACGGAGGGTACGCAAGGAACGGATACTGCAGATCAGACGTTATGTCCTACAGTGTAAACAAAATGTAGCGGGCAGGATTGCACCAACAACAATCCGCTACATGTTGTTTCTTACTGGTAATGTCCTACCTACAGTTATCAGCCGTGGATTGAACCCTCCTTCATACGTTTTCCATTTTCTAATGACAATGATGGATTGAACTGGTTGGCAGTAGCATATTTTTTTTTTTTTTTTAGTAAAGTTGAAGATCAAACCACCTAATTGTTTTAATATCTATAATATTGGACAATTAGTTGAAGATCAAACCACCTAATTTTTCAGTAAAGTTGAAGATCAAACCACCTACTTTTGAACAGTCCACGGTATGAATTGGTTAGTTTTTGACGGTCTGCAACTCACTAGTTGTCTAATTTCATATTATTGAAAAAATCAAACCACCTAACGGGAACAGGTCCTTTTTTTATATGGCAACTGTTAAACTAAGTCTAAAGAATGTCAATTTGATTTTTTTTTTTTTGAGAAGCCTCTGTCAGGTTTCTCAAAAAAAGAAAAAGAAAAAATCAAATTGACATTCTTTAGACTTAGTTTAACACACAACAACAAAGTAGGCACTTTTCGCGAGGGAACTTCGTCGCTAAAAGTATCGTCGCAAAAGAAAAAGCACGTTTATGACGGTACTCCGTCGCAAAAAGTCACTTTTATCCTCGCGAAAAGTGCCTGTCTTTTGTAGTGACAGTTGCCATATAAAACGAGGAGAAGAAAAATGGAAGTCACCTCACAAGGAATGGATTTATGGTTCTTAGTTCTTCTTGTAATTTCTGTGGCTACTATACGGGTTGATGGCCAGCTTGACTCGAACGGTAAGTCTATAATGCATTTATTACAAAAATATTATCGTTTCTGTTGGATGCACGGTATATTGTTATATGCAATTTTGTCTCTTAATCGCAAAAAAGAAAAGAAAAAAGAATGCTTTTGTTCTTATGAACTTTCTTTCAATTTTGCATTGCTATAGGAACACCGCTAGCTATTTTTCATGTCTGTTTTCCTTAGATCTGCTTAAACATTATGTCATGACATAATGTAATAATTTTATAATTACAATCAAATATGTATTCAATTGCGTAATAATTTTATATTCAGCTTTGAAAATGCAATACCGCATTTTTTTTTAAGGTCGATAGGCGAAGCCCCAACTGTTGAAGGTTGACCGCATTTTGTTATGTCATAGACGTAGATTTCCCAACCTTACAAGTTTTATATGGAGCCAAATTGTCATATCAATTATTGAAAAAGTCAAATTGACATTCTTTAGACTTTGTTTTTTTTTTTTTTTGAGGATAATGGCCCGTAGGCTTGACATTCTTTACACTTAGTTTAAAGTAGCTGAGCTTTAAAGTACCTGAGCGTGTCAAATACTTACCTTCGGTGCATAACATTCAGACTCAATTTATCCCATTTTAATTTTTTTTGAGTAAGCAGTTTATTTGAATTTGTAATGAAATGGCTGAATTGAACTCTTGGGCGTGCTCTAGAAGAGGGTATAAGGGAGGGGAGGGGAGAACTTTTTATTGGAACAAGTGTTGTACATAACGGTGCGCTCGTTGGACGGACGGGTTACTGTTAAACGATTAATCGTTAAGCGGCTGATTAATTAGAATTTGAAGTCGTGACTTGGGAATTACCTTGTTTATCAATTCACATGTTTATCAATTATGATGTCTTGTTTATCATTATTAGATTTTAAGATTTTGATGCATTTTATTCTTTCAATGGAAATTAACTTGAGAAACCTTAAAACTGGTACTGCCCTTGATCTGAACTTGGGAAGACTTACAACTGGTACTGCCCTTAACTCCAACTTGAGAAGCCTTAAAACTTGTATTGCCCTTCTACCAAATTCAAACCCCATCAAAACATACCAGTACCATAATCATATTGTATCAACAAACAAACCTGTACAACTTTGAATTGAGTACTAAGTTAAACTGGATCGTAAGCCAAACTTGTACCAAATTCATATTGATACTGCTCTTGAGTAGCCATTTTGTCTTCCAATACCAGTACTAACTTCTCACTTTGGGAATGTGGTATATGTAGGGTCTACCATATGTGCTGCCATCATCAAATCAAGAGGGGGAATTCCAAGCACTACTAAAGGCAAATTCTGGACAAGAGGTGGCCAACCTTTTAGGGGCTGAAGCGTCAATGAGTGAATGGTTCGGGGAAGGCATCTCGAACAACAACCAGCATTAATAGTCTGGGGTATTGCCAACCTTTAATGGATAATTATAGATTTTTGGATTTACACATTAACACCACAGGGTATGTTTCTTTTTTGTAAATTTTTGTTGATGGGTGGTGCATATATTTTGATAAAGGGTAATGTTTTTTTTTTTGTAAATTTTTGTTCCATATTATACTGTGGCTGTAATGTTATAATACAGTTGGTCTTTTGGTACAATGCATGCTTTGTACATGCTTGATTTTAATACTGTCATTAATGCTAATTTCAAGCTTTCGTATTAAATTTCAAGGTGTTATGTTATTGTTATTTCTTTCATTGGAAAATGTATCATATTACCAGGTTGGTACCTGATAGGTAATGGGAAGATTTTAGAAATAGGGTTGCTGATATGCTGGCATTAATTGTAACTATTTTTTTCGGATTATCAAGAGGAATATGATGAAATTATAAAGCATGCAAATAATCAAGTGGGACCCACAACACCTACTCTTGCAAAAAAAGAAGAAGATGGGACCCACTACCACTATCCTTGCAAAAAATAAGGTGGGACCCACGCTGGTTTAATTGCCTTGCAAATAATAAGGTGGGTCCCCTCACGTTAACCTTACTAATAACCCGATGGGACCCACGTGGGCTATCCTTGCAAATAATCAAGTGGGGTCCACTCACGCTAGCCTTGCTAATAATCTGATGGGACCCACGTCAGATATCCTTGCTAATACCCGGTGGGACATCCTTGCAAATAATAAGTGGGGCCCACAAAGGATATCCTTGCTAATACCGAGTGGGGCCTACGCTAAATAACCTTGCTAATGCTAAGTGGGGCCTACACTACATATCCTTGCTAATAGTCAGTTTGGCGCCAAAAACCAAAGTATTAGCAAGCGTGATTTTTGCAACCGCGGCCCTTGCGGATAGTATAGCGAAATGTATTAGCAAGCGTAAGCCCTTGCAACAAGTTTGAAAATGAGTATTTACATTGGGGCTTAAAGCAACGGGAGGATTTGCAAGCGTAGCGCATGCAAATAGCGTTTTTGGGCCTTGTAGCAAGGGTAAGCCGTTGCAACAAGCCAATTCCTGCCATTGCCATAATACTGGGGATTCTAGTAGTGATTAAAGTTACGTGCATATACTTATAATTATTAAAATGGTTAATTTAACTCATCAAATTTATCAAATAAATTTATTTTAACTTAGTTTCATTGTTAAATTTAACTCATCAAACCTTTTATTTTAACTCATCAAACCTTTTGTTCTCCGACTAGGCAATATTTATTACACCTGTCAAGCCCTGATTAGGTCTTGAGTCAACATGACCGGTGCGCGCAACTAAAATCTGTCACTATCCACAAGAGTAAAAATGTTTTTTATAACGGTATCTTTCCGGATACTCTGTCGGTAACACTGATATGCTTCAAAATAACAATTTTTGTCAGTGCGCTATGGACAATAGTCACTTTTTACGCTCGCGGTGGCATATTTTTGTAGTCCTAACGAGAGTAAGAAGGCTAACAGCCCACAAATAGTTGTTTGTGTATCAGATGCAAAGGTTTTTCATGATCATCAACTCCAACGAAAAAGAGGAGGTTGACCGCATTTTTTTTTTAAGGTCGCGATAGGCGAAGCCCCAACTTTTGAAGGTTGACCGCATTTTGTTATGTCATAGACGTAGATTTCCCAACCTTACAAGTTTTATATGGAGCGAAATTGTCATATCTATTATTGAAAAAATCAAATTGACATTCTTTAGACTTTGTTTTTTTTTTTTTTTTGATGATAATGGCCCGTAGGCTTGACTTTAATTAGACTTAGTTTAACAGTTGCCATATAAAAGGAGTACCTGTTCCTGTTAGCTCCTCAAGAGGAGAAGAAAAACGGAAGTCACCTCAGAAGGAATGGATTTATGGTTCTTAGTTCTTCTTCTAATCTCTGTGTTTACTATACGAGTTGATAGCCAGCTTGACTCTAAAGGTAAGTCTAGAATGCATTAATTATTACAAATATACAATCGCTTTCATTTGATGCACGGTATGTTCTTTTATGCAATTTTTATCTCTCCTAATAGCAAGAATTGCATTGTGCTTATGAACTTTCGTTCATTGGATTGCTAGGAGCGCACTGCTAGCTATTTTGCATGTCATGACATAATATATGTAATAATTTTATAATTACAATCAAGTTTGTATATATCCGATTGCGTAATAATTTTCTATTCAACTTTGAAAATGCAATACTGCTAATCAAATTTGGTTATTTAACATACTATTAGAAAAGGCTGGAATTAAAAAAATGAAAGAAAAAAAAAGCTGATCAGATGGTTTCTTACTTTGAAAACAAAGATATAAAGCCATAGTACAAAACGGTGTGCGCTATACATAGTACCGTAGCCTCAATTAAGAGGTATACTAATTATATTTGCACAACACCAAACAGACACTTTGACATTTTTTTTTTATAGAACACCAAAACGAACCAGCTTTTGAATCATCGAAGAGTCATGTTTCTTACTTTGATACAAACGGACAGATACTTCCTCAATAAACATAGTTTATGGGCTTGGAAAAGTTTTAATAATAGTGGTACCAGTACTACTAATTTCTTCAAAATTTATTGGTGATGTAACTTGTTCAATAATTATAAGAAGTATGTTTCGGTTGATTCAGACTTTCTTTTAATTTTTTTTAAAATAAATTATTTGTTGTCACTTTCCCTTTACAGGTTTTATAAGCATCGATTGTGGACTTGCTGCAAATTCTAACTATGTTGATAGCGAGACTAAGTTGACATTCGTGTCTGATGATCAATTCATCGACACAGGAGTCAACTATGGTATCTCTTCGCAGTACACAAGCAGCGTAATCAAGCAATTTTGGACTGTCAGAAGCTTTCCCAATGGAACCCGAAATTGCTACACCTTAAGATCCTTAAAAGTAGGATCAAAGTACCTTATAAGAGCATCATTCATGTATGGAAACTATGATAAATTAAATAAGCTTCCAACATTTGATGTTCATTTGGGAGTCAATTATTGGGATACAGTTGAAATAACCAAAGCAGGTGTCCCAATCTTCGTTGAGATTATTGCCACAGCCACTTCTGACTACCTACAAGTTTGCCTTGTTAATAAAAATCTTGGCACTCCTTTTATCTCGGTGCTACGCTTAAAGCAATTGGACACGGGCATGTACAAATATGCAAATTCCACACAATCATTGGTTTTATACACGGATAGGATGAATTTAGGAGGAAGCGATCGACTAAGGTAAACATGCTAAATTAACTCAAAAATAGGTTTGCGTTTTATTAACCAATTATTCGTGGTTAGATCTTGTTTGTTGTTGGAATACATCTTAATTTTTAAGTTAATGCACAAGTTAGAGAACTATGATATTATTGTAATACGTTTTGGCTACTTGGAGATGGATAACAGTACCAAATATTATGATTTAATTGGCTTGATTTCGTTCCCTACTATATAGGTTCAAACTCAATATAAAGTGCAATCTACCATATAAAATTTGAAAATTGTTTTATAGATTAGAAAAGAAAGGTCAGGTAATAAAGATATTCTTCAGCATTCAACCAGTAATCAGTGACAGAGCCACATTGAATCAGGGGTAGGCGTGCAGTTGCTTACACTGGATTTTGAAAACCGGATATAGGTCTATATATAATATGGTTGTTTCTTACCATTGGAGAAAATTTTGCCCACCCCTGAACAATCCACAGTATGAATTGGTTAATTCACAGCAGTCTACAACTCACTAGTTGTATCAGTATAATTTTTTAGCCAACCCCAAATAAAAATTCTGACTATACCCTGCCAGTAATACATACAGTCATCATTCTAATCATCCATTGCTTTATTACAAAACTAAACTAGGTACCCTGACGATCCATACGACCGGATTTGGGATCCGTATTTGCAGGCGACATGGAGAAATGTCTCAACCAGTTCCAAAGTGGTGCTGGACACAGACTTTGCGATCCCCTCTCGTGTCATGCAAACTGCCGTCACCACTTTAAGAACCAATCAATCCCTTGATCTCTCATGGACCAGTGGCATTAGGTCCAGAGCATTTTTTGTAATTGTTCACATTGCCGAGATCGGGAACATATCATCCATTGATTTAAGGGAGTTTAATATTTTTGCCAATGGAAATCCATTGTTCAACAAGGCAACTGTACTAAAGAAGCTAGAGTCATGGTGGGTCTCATACGCCCACACAAATACTACTGAATATAAAGTTTCGGTAAAGGCTACTTCAAACTCAACTCTGCCGCCTCTGTTGAATGCGCTTGAGCTGTATGTCATTAGACCCGCCACTGGGATTACCACCTATAGTGAAGATGGTATATATTATCATAGTTGTCTCATTCTATGTACTTCAGTTGAATTATTCGTGCTATGATTTACTTATTCCTTTTCATGAAGAAAACTGGTTTAGTTTTTAACAGCAGGGCATATGAATTGGATAAATCATAGGGTTTCCTAAAGAAAACATACAGAAAATTTCCATCCCTCTTTTTTTTCCAATGTTGATTTCTCGTTCCATTACTCTAATGTATTTTATTTCAATTGAAGTTACTGCAATGAATACAATTAAAGCGAGCTACAAAATAAACAAAGGCTGGAGTGGCGATCCTTGTGTTCCTATGAATTTCTTGTGGACTGGTGTCACCTGCGCCACAGATTCCACCAACATTCCAAGGATCACAGCTTTGTGAGCATTTCAATACGTTCCCACATTGCATTTTGAAAAAGATAGAAGCTAAATTATAAACACTGACTAGTAAGATATTTGTTTTTCAGAAACCTATCATCCAGTGGACTCACTGGTGCAATAATATCTTCCTTTGGAAGTCTAAGCTCTCTCAAGTCATTGTATGTTCCTTACTAAGATCAAGTTTTTCTTGTTGAGATTGATAATGTTTTTACCTTCAACCAAATCATATTCTTTTTTTCACAAATCTCTGTGGAGGTAAGGCTGATAGTACAAAATATTTTCATTTTTTTTTCAGGGATTTATCTTATAATCAGTTGTCAGGGGATCTTCCTGCTTTCCTAGATGAATTATCTGCTCTTACATACCTGTAGGTTTGCAAATTAACGTTTATTTTCATTCACAGCCAAGATATCACAAACTGAGTTATAATTTTATGTAATGTACAGGGACATTACAGGAAATAACAAGATTTCAACCACCCTTCCACCTGGTCTTCAAAGTAAAAGACAGGATGGGATTCTAATATTTAGGTATGTTTAATTGTTTTAAAGTGGTATGTAATTTTGTTTGATATTTTTTCTCCTATACACTAAAATTAATAACCAGACAACTTTTGTTATCATTGGACTTCATTATTTATTATGGCTCGTTAAAGGAATGAACTATACATAATAAGATAAATAGAAGTCCAACAACTGCGCACAAGTCATTATAATTACACATATAAGAAAACTAGTTGATGCAATAGAAAAGATAATCATCCCGGCCTAGTTAGATAACTGCATGCACATCACTAGGTCCAAATTTATCAATATTGCAATGAGATTATCACCGGAATTTGTCAAATGGCTTGCATGTGCAGAGGAGGATAGACAAAAATAACGATTTAAGAAAGGGTAAAATACACCTTTTTTATTTAAATATGGAACGTCCAACTAAGGATTTAACCGTACTGCCTGTGCATCTCTTAAAACTGCACAGAGTAATTGTGCATCAGCATCTGCATACATCTCTGTTCCTTTTCACAAATAAAAGTCAAACTGGGTCGGCCTATATTAGTCAATGAAGTTAGGAAAAGCTAAAAACAGATCATGTTACAGAAAATGATATCAGCAGATGATTGAAAGTCAATCTATTGGCAGTAATATTACTTGCAAATGACTGGAGTAAATTCCTTGCTTGATGCCTTCTTTTTAAATTAACTTAGCTGGGAATGAGCTCTCCATACTCTTTGCCTGTTTGCCTTCTCAATTTATTTTATCAACTTAGGTTTGGAAGTGCAACTCCATCTCCATCTGTGGTTGTGCTGCTTTGATTGCAGCTGTCATTATAACAGTTGTGTGTTGTTGCAGACTGCGCTAATGTAAGTCTGACTTTTCTTTGTTTTTTTCCTTTCTTGATAAATAAAACCACAGTTCTCTCTATTATAATTGTGTAGTGTTCAGGACTGCTGCATTTATCTAAATGTAAGATGGGGATTGTTTAATCTATTTAGAAGCTAAGGAATACATGGTGGAATTAATCCCTCAAACTTTTGTTGTCAGGTTTTGAGAACCTCTCATGGCTTAAGATTAAATAAAAGGGAGTTGATTCATCTTAACTTATTCAGTAGGGAAAGTGATGTACTGGCCTTTATTTTTGGGTGTAATATTGCTCAATTACTAATTACATACTTAGAGAGGTACCTTTCCATTTGAAGAAAATGCCTAGAATGTTGGAATTCTTTAGTAGATAAGGTAGAAAAAAGGCTACAAGTTTGGAAAAGTAAGTTACTATCAATTGGTGTGGAAGAGTTACATTGTTTAATACTGTTATTTCAGCCATACCTATGTATTGATTAGTTATCTATATGATTCCTGTTAAGATAAGAAATATAATTGACAGTTAAGGAGGAGATTTTTTATGGTTTGTGGGGAGCTCAATCAAGAAAAATATACTCTCTATACAATCATGGAAAGTAGTCTGTTCAGATAAGGAGCAAGGAGGTTTAGGAACTATTAATACAGATACAATGAACACTGCATTATTGCTAAATGGTGGTATAGGTTTAATGATCCTTAAGTTAATCAAGTATGGTAGTCAAGGATATAATTATGGTATGTGTCTGCTTTCTGGAAAGGAATAACTAAGAATAAACATATGGTAAGTTTAAGGTTTTCAAGGACATTAGGTAATGGTAGACTAAATTTATTTTAGTTTGATAGGTGGTTAGGAGAATGTGCTTTCAACAGTCTTTACCCTGATATTTTTTTTTTCTATTATACTGTGGAAGATGTCTTGTCAGGGTTTGTTCCTAATTTAATTTTCCAAAGACAACTAACTGGTATCTATAGATCGATTAGAATGACAACACCTTATGCACAATTTGACAGATGTGATCTTAGATGACACTAAGCTTGATTTACTTCATTGGAATAATTAATCTGAAAATTTTCTGTACACTCATTATACAAGTGGCTTGAATATGGTGGTATCCCTAATAAAGAGTTCATTACAATTTAAAAATCCAAAATTACCTTTAAAGTGAGGATTTTTTGTGGCTACTTAAACAGAACAAGGTCCTTACTAAAGTTAACATGAGTAAAAGGGGTTAGAGGGTGATACAGCTTGTGGATTTTGTGGTCTACCTGAATCTGCTGACCATTTGTTGTTTGTTTGTTTGTTTGTTGCATCTTAGTTTGGATATTTGGGACTGGATTGCTAATTTTAATAATTTCAACTTCAATTCAACTTGTATAGATGACTTATGGTTAATAGATGCCTTTATACCTTGAAAGATAGGTTCCTTAATTTAGAACTGATTAGGGGTGCCTCTTAGCTAGAAATAAATTGTGCTTTGAAGGTACTTAATTTAACTTCTCCTAAGAAGATTGGTTCTCAAATCTTTGTACTAGCTACTTTATGGTGTAAATCAAGAAATGATAATTCTGTCTTTAATATTACCTAATGATATACACAATATTTCTGTAGAGTCTGATGATTTACTGATACAAGAGGAGGATTCGGTGATGTTACTGAAAGGGGGGACTCAGTGAATATGAAGCTGCTGGATCTTTTGTCGTTTAGTATTAGTAGTTATTAAAGTTTTAGTTGTTGTTCTGGTATTTTGTTGCTTGATAAGAGTATAAGACTGTTATGCTCTAGCTTGTTGCTATGTGAGGGTTGTAGCTTTATCATGCTCATGTATATTAAGGAGTGGTACGAGTGGTTTGGTGTCAGTTTTCTTATGATTCACTAGTGGAAAAACAGAAATCAGGATCGGCCTATCTGAATCGGCTATATGAAACAACCGATACAAATACCTATCCGGAACGGTTTTCTTAACAAAACCGATCCAAAAAACTAATTAGATCGGGTTTTTTGGTCAACCGATCTTAATATTTCAACTATTAGAATCGGTTGCTAGAAAAAACCGATCCTGATAGTATCAGGATCAGTTCTTGTGTGCAACCGATGTTGATAGTTCGTATATTAGAATCGGTTGACAATATAAAACCGATCCTGATACTATCAGGATCAGTTGACTATATAAAACCGATCCAGATAGTATCGGGATCGGTTCTTGTGTACAACCGATGCTGATAGTTCGTATATTAGGATCGGTTGACAATATAAAACCGATCCTGATACTATCAGGATCAGTTGACTATATAAAACCGATCCAGATAGTATCAGAATCGGTTCTTGTGTACAACCGATTCTGATACTATCAGGATCGGTTCTTGTGTACAACTGATCCTGATACTATCAGGATCGGTTGTTAGTAAAAAACCGATCCTGATACTATCAAGATAACTTCTAACAATGAAAACGTAAATAGTTAACAAGTCTGATATGAAATTAGCCAATAGTATATTGGTCCGAGAGTCAAGGTAACATTAAATGAATCCTTATCTGTTTCTCACATATTTCCAATGTTAGTCAAGAGCTCAAAGCATCTTAATACATTTTGAGTTGGTTCCGCTCTGACTGGTACTGGTGTGCAGTTATTAGCTGCATACTTGATAAATTAAAAAATTTCCAGAACCTTCTCATTCTATTTGTTTGTAAAGAAAAATGTTAACAAAAAATTGCATTTTAAAGAAAAATGTTAACAAAAAATGTTTTTAAAGAAAAATGTTAATCAATGCATAGTAGTAGGAGAAGCATCTGCTAATTCTATGGGGGCATATATTTTTATTACTTGGATGATTGTCTTTTTATGTTATAAAAATAAATTAAAATTGCATTTCTCTATAATGCGTAGTCGAAAGATAAACGGTGCATCTTGGAAATTTTTTTTTTTTGGGGTCTTTATGTACTATTTTTGGTACAACACCTATGATATAACAAGTATTGTTCTTTGCCTAAGGGCCATTTGTCACAAAAAAAAACCAAAAAAAACCAAAAAAAAACCGTGAATTAAACATCAGATCGGTTATTTAACTAAGACCCGATCCAGATAGTGTATCTGGATCGGTTCCTTAACTAGAAACCGATATAGATACCTATCTGGATCGGTTCTAAGCTAAGGAACCGATCCAGATATGTTATTTTTAATTTTTCAAGTAATTTTTGTTTATTTCATGTTGCAACTAATTTTCAAGTTATTAAGATAATATAAAAGAATAATTTATAAGCTAATATACTAAAATTAAAAATATAGAAATGACAAGAATTACACTATCTGTTCTAAGCTAATAATTTATAAGATAATATAAACATGACATATAAAATGAATTACACTGTCTGGATCGGTTGGTTAACTAGGAACCGATCCAGAGTGTAATTCATTTAAAAAAAATTAAAAATAACTATCTGGATCGGTTCGTTAGCTAAGAACCGATCCATATAACTATCAGGATCGGGTCTAAGCTAACGAACCGATTCAGAAAGTTATCTGGATCGGTTCCTAGTTAATGAACCGATCCAGATAGTGTAATTCATTTGATATGTCATTTCGCGCCTCTGAGTACTTAGATAAATTTTGAGTTTTCAAGTCATCACCCTTCTTTCTCTCTTTCTCTCCTCCCTCTCCTCCTCTGAAAATTAAAAATAGCGGTCGGGATTCCATGGAGCCATCTCCCTCTCCTCCGTCGAGCCACCCTAGCCGCCGCCATCGAGTCCGTGGAGCATTCTTCTCTCTGATCGGACCATCTCCGCCTCTCCTCCGTCGAGCCTGCTAACCCTAGCCACCGCCAGTGCCCCTCCGTTAACTCTAGTTGCACTTCTCTCTAACGAGGTAACTCTCTTGCTCTTCTTGATTGATTTGTGCTCGATTGGGTTTATGGTAGTATTCGATCCTTGGAAACCGGCTGCTGTCCCGAGTTCTTCGTTGTGAAGCTTTCTCGGGTGAGTATCTAAATCAAAACTTGTTATGAAATGGGTTGTTGCGATTTGCTTGTGTCCTTGCCGGGTTGTTGATTTTCCCGGAAGGCACTAGTTCGGAGTGCTTGCTGTGTTGCTAAGCCTCTTTGATTTTTGTCTTTCCTGTTCATGAGTGTATCCCTTTAAGTTGTGCAAATTTCTTTAATTTTTGTAACAATTTTTAATTTTGTGTGATATTTAATTTTAGATGTGTTTGATATTTAATTTAGTATGTTGTAGTTGATAATTTAGGATGTGATTGTTGTATGAAAAAAAACAATATTTTGCATTTGGGGCCAGCATATATGGAAGCTGGCCAATTAAATAAAAATGTTTTTTTTACATTTAATAAAACATCAGGATCGGTTCCACTAATAAACCGATCTAGATACCTATTTTTATTTTAATAAAAACTTACAGAAAACAATCAGGATCGGTTCTAAAGCTAAGAACCGATCCTGATAGGTATCTGGATCGGTTGTTAGCTTCAGAACCGATCCTGATTGTTGGATATTAAAAAAAGAGTAAAAAAACTATTAGGATCGGTTCTAATAAACAACCGATCTTGATAATTATCAGGATCGGTTCTTAGCTTCACAACCGATCCTGATTTTTTGATATTAAAAAAAGAGTAAAAAAACTATTAGGATCGGTTCTAACAAACAACCGATCCTGATAATTATCAGGATCGGTTCTTAGCTTTAGAACTGATCCAGATTAATGCTTATTAGGATCGGATATATTCTAGAACCGATCCAGATTAATGCCTATTAGGATCGGCTATAGTAAACAACCGATCCTAATAGTTACAAAGTTGGATCGGTTATTTAGACAACCGATCCTAATAGTAACTATTTGGATCGGTTATTTAACCGATCCAGATTATTGTAGTATCAGTATCGCCTGGGTCAGGATCGGTTGTATTCCGATACTGATATGCGTATATAACCGATCCTGATTCCTTATTTTCCACTAGTGATTGAAAATAAGGTACAACATACATCATAGCACAACACATATAGTGAATTGAATAAAGATAAACCACCGGAACACACAATTTAAATTGCTTACATGATATAATTAAATAAAAGAAAATCATACAAGGATACAAGATGATGTACAAATATAGGTGTATACTTAGCTTAGCGCAATCATTGTTTTTTGTAGCTAAGCACACTATATTTGGTTTGAATAAAAGAAAGTACGGTTTGAATAAAAGTAAGGACAAACAATAAGATGCCACCCACGACGGAGAGTGTTATCCATGGATTCAAGAGAAATATAGTGTCTCAAATCTGCATAGTATTTTTTATACTGAATCTATTGTCAATATGGAATCTCATTTGTATTGCCAACCAAAAAAGGTCATGTGACATAGGGATATCATTGGAAGTAGTATAGTTTTGTACCCTTGTATAGAGCTCAAAACATCCTTTTGGTCCCCTAGTCTTGGGATGAAACGTTTGGCTTGCAATAGTACGTGTAACATCTTCTTCTGTTTGTACCAAGTGCACAATGCATGCAACATATATAGGGTGTGACAGAGAACCCACAAACTATGCCGTACCCCAGTTCAAATGCTAAAAGATTTTTATAAATTTCATTTTCGTATAGAAAATGGGACTAGGGTGGTAATTGGATCACTCCAGATAATATCCTCTCATAGAAAGTCACGTCAAAGCCATTGTCGGCATGCTGGTTGAAAACAGTTGTAGATAATTGCAAGTACGTTGCACTAGGAATAATATAGATGAATTTCATATTCAAACCTGAATCTGTTTTAAGAAACTTCCCTTTGGGGGGTTCGAGACCAATGGAAGATGTGTAGTACATGTTGGAAGCCATATTGGGGGACAGTAATGCTATTATTATGCAGTTTGGACTTGGCCACTCCTGGATTGATGAAGTCAAAGGCTGAGATCACAAGTTCGTGGATTGGGGTATTAAGTTTGCTGCTTAGGTTGGAATGCTTTGTGTATACAGCCTCGACAACAAACCACGGTATCTGGTACTCCATGGTCAACATGTAACGCGTGATACCGAATTGTTCACCATATATAAATTTCTCTAATTTTTTATACTCATTAAACGTTCGCATTTTTGTATCCTCATTTTTGGTAGATCCAGAGAAAATTTGTTTTGGTTTCCAATATTTCCGTGTTAAAAATGTGGCGAACGCAAATTTAAGAAGCAACTATTGACTAGTAGGTGTTCTATGAAACATTTGCTATTTTCAGCACGAAATTGTTCATCGACCCCACAATAGTACCTCCAGACCTTATCTTCATTCTTATGTAATTCTTCAAGGCATTCACGTACCTTGAGATCAAACGCCCGCTTCATAAATGCAACAAATTGCCACCTATTGGTGGTATTTCTTCAGTATCGTAGCCTTCTACTAGAGTTTCTATGTTCACAATCCACTGATCATCCGGTTCTTTTGAAGCGGGTGATATTTCATCTACTGGTTGTACAGCATCTTTGTTACTCATTTCTGATCCCCTTCCGGTTGATTAATCCACAAACAAGCTCAAGCTCTTCTGAAATACTATAGAACGTGATTAACTATTATTACTGGTAATTTTAGCTGCTAATCGAATAAGCATGCAAGTTAATCAAAAGTTAAGCGTTCATTAGATAATTTGTTGCTTAGTTTGACGTGAAAACTGATCAATTCAAATTCAACGGAAATTAAATCTTACTAATGTATAACGGCATGTATAACTGCCGGAGTAACAGATAACCATTTACTATGAGCTGAAAACGTAGAGAAAAAAAACAAAGAAAAAAAAAACCATCTCTCGGATATGAAACTAACAAATTTCCCAACACAACAACAATTATAACATAACAGATCAAGTGAGCATACACTGAACCTCTTGTGAAAACTTACTGATACGTGGAAAAATAAAAATTTGTATAAAAAAACAAGTTGCCTGAGAATTAGAGAGAGAATTTAGAGATAATTACTCAATCAATATATATATATATATATAGAGAGAGAGAGAGAGTGGCTAATATCAAAATGTTTTCACCAAGTCCCTTGTGCAACCAAGTCGTTTTCGGATTTCAAAGTCCAAACGGTTGATCCAAACCGTTAGATATGATCTCTATATTAAAATCTACTTGGAGACCAAATTTTACATTTTTTGGAATTTTTTTACTATTTATTAAGCCACTTTGAAAATTGCTGATCACATGGTCCAGAATTTGGTTGCACTGTTTTTACTGTTCATCCGGATCAGAAATTTTCAAAGTGACTTAATAAATAGTAAAAAAATTCCAAAAAATGTAAAATTTGGTCTCCAAGCAGATTTTAATATAGATTGAACATCTAACGGTTTGGATCGACCGTTTGGACTTTGAAAATTCGAAAATGACTTGGTTGCACGAGGAGCTTGAGCAAACGTTTTGATATTAGCCACACACTCTCTCTCTCTCTATATATATATATTCCATTTGTTTCTTGGAATGCCATGTAGGAGGGGCCCAGACACTGTATTATAAACAAAAGCACGACCTACCAAACAAAAAGGATCCCTCATTCCTTGATGCTGAAAATGCACGAACAAACTGTATTTGTATCAAATTCAAAAATGATATTTCAACTAGGACTTTTAATTAACACAATATTTAAAAAAAACTATACATATTTTAATGTTTGTGTAACTTCCATATCTTTTCAAATATCATTAATATTATAATTATTTATAGAGTGAGGCTATGGTATTTTTGCAACATACACATAAGTGTACTGTCTATGTTATGGATTCATATTTTCCTTTTAAAGTTCAAATAGTCGATCTGAATTATTCGGCATGATCTTCATAAGAAATTTACTTTGAGAAAAAAATTATATTTTTTGGAATTTTTGCTACTTTTAGATATGTAGAAAGTCACCTGACATAAGGATTCATGGCTGTCTCACAGTAGTGTTTTTCTACCTATCTTAAAGAAATAATTAAAAAATAGAAAAAATAGAAATTTTTTGTCTATAAGTACATTTTCATGTGGAGATCAGGTTGAGCAATTCAGATCAATTGTTTTGACTTTGAAAATAAAAATATTGATTCATATATAGCACAAACCAATATGCACATCGCTAAGTACCATGGCCGCACTCATTAATTATAAATTATTTGATTTTCATTATGGATATATACTCCTTTGTTTTCTCTTTTTCTTCTAAGAGCAGCTCCATCACAGCAACTCAAATGAGTTTCTAAATAACTGTTAACCACTTTTTAGAAACTAAAGTCTCTAAATTTTCGAAACTTTCACATTCCCAAAATTAATTTTAGAGTTTCTATTACGCCAGTCAACAATAAATTAAAAAAGGGAAATATTTTGTCAATTGCCATTTAGACTAACTTAAAAACTTCAACCACATTTTAGTATGTAAAATACAACTTATAAATGTTAATAATATTTTCCATTTTGCTCAAATTGTGCTATTAAATATTTTATTCTAACTATTATCAATTGCCATTTGACTAACATCAAGATCTAAACCCTTGATATAGTTAAAGATTGAAACGTACCTAGCGTTAAGATCTAGACATATAAAAAATGTTACAAACAAGGCCATCTGCCTAATAGATAGAGTAACCAATTAAAACAAAAGACACATTCTTTGGGATATGAAACTAACAAATATCCCGACACAACTATATATTCAAAACATCTAGTCAGCACACACACACACACACACATATGAGTAGAACTAGGGTGCTCCTAAGCTCACCAAACCCTTCGTGAGCGCAACTCAAAAACCTATCGAATTGACTTCAAACGACATTTTCAAACCGTTAGATTTCAATCTATATTAAAATGTGCTTGGAGACCAAATTTTACATTTTTTTGAATTTTTTTACTATTTATTAAGATGGTTTGAAAATCGCTGTTTTTATTAAAATTCTGCATCATTGGAAAACAGCGATTTTCAAACCATCTTAATAAATAGTAAAAAAATTCCAAAAAATGTAAAATTTGGTCTCCAAGCACATTTTAATATAGATTGAACATCTAACGGTTTGAAAATGTCGTTTGAAGTCAATGCGATAGGTTTTCGAGTCGCGCTCACGGAAGGGCTTGGTGAGCTTAGGAGCACCCTAGTTCTACTCTATATATATATATATATATATATATATATAGATGAGCTAACTTGCTTTGAGAATTAAAGATGATGTTTTACTTCCCGCTCATATCTTTATTTTCAAAGTTCAAACAGTCGATTCGAACCTTCCAACATGTTCTTCATATTAAAATGTGTTTGGACACCAAATTTTACATTTTTTGGAAATTTTTTACTATTTTTTCAGAATTTTGAAAATCACTATTTCGGCCGAAGCGGTCCGATTCCAGTCAAATTTCGGCCAAAATGGTCCGATTTCAGCCATATTTCAGCCGAGATGGCCCAATTCCAACAAGTAAACTAATAAAATTAAAATCAAAATGTTATGTCTATTACATGCCAGGTCAGAAAATGTTTTGAATTCTTTTTTATATTGTGAAATCTCAATGGAAACACCTAATAGTTTTAACCTTTATATACATATAATATTTTTAGATTCCAGCTTCTATGTCATTGGTGGCAGTTCGCCCTATATACCACCAGCTTATAAAATCTATCAAGTATGTTTCAAACGATGAAGGCCAACTGTTATAACCGATCCACTTCATGATAATACATTTATATGCAAATTTAATAAAATTTTCTAGACATTTACTATCAAGTCAAATAATAAAAAAATGATGAAAATTGAATGCATTAAAATTAACTTTAATTTTTTTAAATTTTTTAAGATACGTAAGCACTAAAAACTTTTTAAATCATATATCAGTTTGAAGACTTTCCAAATATGAATAGTATGTAATAGAATTATTTGCGAACCTTGTTATTATAAGTTTGAAATTGTTTTCAAATTATTTTGAAGTTGGAGAATTTTTAGATCAACACTAGTACTTATATAATTTGGTTTTGGCAATTTTAAAGATATTATAATTAAAAGATTGGAATGTTAGTTTTATTTTATTATGTGGCCTATGTTAACGAAAAGGCATCTGAATTTTTGATGAAAAAATTCAGATTGCTATTAATAATTATATTGGTCCCAAAGGTTGCCTCAGAATATATATAAAAAAAGACCCCTTCTCTATTTGGAGGTATGCTATTCCCAAAAACGTTTTTCTGCCCACTTATTTTAACAGATCAGATTCTGGAAACGTTTTCTCTCCCTACTGATTTTTACGGGATCTCATTTTTCTGAAACGTTTTGGTCCAATAAGTTTACAAGAAAGGAGAAGTAAAAAAAATGCCAAAAGGGTCTCCATCATCAGATCTGAGGAAAACCATTGAAGATTAGTATTAACGCTTCTGCCTAAAGATGTTTTCAATTCAGAACTGTAAGATTTAAATTCATTTGCTATTTTATTTTGGATTTACGGATTCTGGATTTCTTGTGTTTTTTAATTGCAAAACACTTCATGATTTTTAAATCTATCATTTGGTATCAGAGCGATCATAAATTCATATAAGATGCAATAATTTTTTTTTTACTAAATTAATTTTCAATGGTTCGTATAAAAAAATATACAGATTCAATTAATTTTATGTATAAATATTTTCTTATAATTTTTTTGACGAAAATTTTAAAGGAAAATCTTTATTCTCTAATATGTATGCACATATATGTTGATCAAATGTAATTTTTTATTGGAGATACAATATGTTGGAGACCTTTAACCAAGAGGCATTATGTCATGTATCACATGAAACTTCTTTTTTTGATATATTGGATCTAATACGCCTTAGTTTGTATGAAATTCTGGTCCAAACTAGATCATAACCAAGAGTTTTGGCAATATAAGCCCAACTAAGTGGTAAGTGGTAAGGACATAACTTTTATACAAACATTGTATTGGATCTTGAGGAGTATATGTTATATGGATCACATGCGATTGCATGTGTACAAAAGGCAATATGTATATATGTTGCACTAATTGTAATATGTTAGTATTCTCTATGGTTTTACATGAATTCATATATAATAATCGGCCCAACGGAAGTTTATTATATATATTTTTTCAAATAAATAATTTAAACCATATAACATTATTTTTTTTAATAATTGGTTGTAAATAAGAGGAGGTATTCCTGAGAAGGATGATGAAAATACTATCTTCACTACTAAATAGTATTTGACTTCTGTTGAAGAGCAGTTTAAAAGTACTTCTAATGCTAATGCAAGCACTCTCATAATGAAAATGCTCACTACCAAGTATAACGGAACAAGCGGTGTACATGAACATATCATGATGATGAATGATATGGCTGCAAAGTTAAACGGCAGGGATATGGCAATTTCTGAAGGCTTTTTAGTTCATTTCATTATGACTTATCTTCCTGCACAATTTGGTCCTTTCAAGATCAATTATAATACGCAGAAAGAAAAGTGGAAAATGAGCGAATTAATTGCTATGTGTGTTGAAGAAGAAGAAAGGATTAAGGCTGAGAAACCTGACTATGCACATATTGCTGTTCAAAGTCCAAAGGGGAAAAATAAGGACAATGGTAAAGGTAAAAATAAAGTGAATACGGCTACTAGTATTAACAAGGCAAGTGTATCTGGTACAAAACCCGTGCTTGCTTCTCAGTGTCATCACTGTAAGAAGCGTGGACACATAAGGAAGGACTGTGTGAAGTTTAAAGATTGGCTCGCTAAAAAGGGTAATGATTTAAATTTCATGATTTGTGAAACCTTTTTAGTTGATGTTCCCTTAAATACGTGGTGGGTTGACACTGGTGCCTCTGTGCACATTACAAACTCATTGCAGGGATTCCATTCCGTGAGGATGCTTCAAAGGGGAGAAAGGAAACTTAAAGTTGCAAACGGATTAGAGGCTGAAGTCGAGGCTGTTGGAACTCTTTGTTTGGTTTTGAAGAGTGGCTTTATTCTTGATTTGCATGATGTAGTTTATATTCCTAGTGTGATTAGGAATTTAATTTTTGTTTCTAGACTTGATGCTTGTGGTTTTATGTTTCAGTTTGGAAATAATGAGTTGAAACTATATCATAACTCTAAGTTTGTTGGTTCTGGATTATTATGTAATAATCTATATAAATTATGTTTGGATTCTTCCTTTTGTGAATCTCTGTTATCTATGAATATTATTAGTGTTAATCATAAACGTGGAGTCAAGAGAAATCGTGATGTTGGGAATTCTTCCAAATTATGGCATCGCAGTCATATTTCAAGAGATAGAATGCAACGTCTCATTAGAAATGAAATTCTCCCAGCATTAGATTTTTCTGATTTCGACAACTGCATAGAATGTGTTAAAGGAAAATTTGTCAAGGGAAATAAGAAAGGAGCCACTCGAAGTGGGGGACTATTAGAAATTATTCATACTGATATATGTGGTCCTTTTCCTACTCCGGGTATTAACGGGCATAAATTGTTTATTACTTTCATTGACGATTATTCTCGTTATGGTTATGTGCATCTGATTAATGAAAAATCTGAAGCAGTAGATAAATTCAAAAATTTTAAGGCTGAAGTTGAAAATCAACATAACCTTAAAATTAAAGTAGTGTGATCAGATAGAGGCGGTGAATATTATGGTAGACACACCAACCTTGTTCAAAGTCCAGGCCCATTCGCTTTATTTCTTCAAGAAAATGGTATTGTTCATCAGTACTCTATGCCGGGAGATCCTCGACAGAATGGAGTTGCTGAAAAACATAATCGTACACTAATGGATATGGTACGAAGTATGATATGCAATACCACATTGCTAGATTTTTTGTGGAAAGAAGCCTTAAAAACAACCACACATATTCTAAATCGGGTTCCTAGTAAATCTGTTCCAAAAACACCTTACGAACTGTGGACTGGCAGAAATTCGCAATTAGGATACTTACGTGTGTGGGGCTGTCCTGCTGAAACAAAAGTCTATAATCCGCAACTAAAGAAACTTGATTCCAGAACCATTAGTTGTTATTTTATTGGTTATCCAGAGAGATCCAAAGGTTTCAGATTTTAATGCCCGTCACATACCACTAGAATAGTTGAGACTAGACATGCTGTATTTTTTGAAAATGGCAACATTAGTGGGAGTAATGTAAATAGAACAGTAAACCTCGAAGAAAATCAGACTTATGTTCCAATTCTGATAATTCAAGAGGTTACAAATTCTATACCTCTTGTTCAAGAGACTAATGAAGAAACTAATGTTCATGATATTCCTAATGTTGAAGAAGCTCCTATGCTGCCACAAGAACCCTTACGTAGATCACAAAGAGAGAGAAGATCTGCCATACCTGATGATTATATCGTATACCTTACTGAGGAGGGTTGTGTATAGGTAATGGAGATGATCCTATCTCATTCAAGCAAGCTATTATGAGTGATAAATCATCTCAATGGTTAGAAGCCATGAATGACGAGATGAAATCCATAGAAATTAACGAAGTTTGAGATCTTGTTGAGTTACTTGTCGGGGTTAAACCTGTAGGTTGTAAATGGGTCTATAAAACTAAAACTGACTCCAAATGTAACATTGAAAGATTTAAGGCCAGACTAGTCGCTAAAGGGTTTACACAACAAGAAGGTGTACATTTTGATAATACATTTTCTCCTGTCTCAAAGAAAGATTCATTAAGAATTGTTTTAGCCCTCGTAGCTCATTATGATTTAGAACTACATCAAATGGGCGTGAAAACTGTATTTCTGAATGGTAACTTGCATGAAGAAATTTTTATGAAACAACCTGAAGGGTTTGTTGTAGAAGGCAAGGAGCATATGGCATGTAGGTTAAAACGTTCAATATATGGACTGAAACAAGCTTCACGACAGTGGTATCTCAAGTTTGATGAGGTCATAACCGAATTTGGATTTAAAGAAAATACAATAGATCAATGCATATATCTCAAGATTAGTGGGAGTAAATTTATCTTTCTCATTTTGCACGTGGATGATATTTTATTAGCAAGTAGTGATTTAGACATGTTATACGAGACAAAACGTTTTCTATCAACTAAGTTTGAAATGAATGATCTTGGTGAAGCCTCTTATGTTATAGGAATTGAAATTTACCAAGATCGATCTCGTGGAATCTTAGGTTTATCCCAAAAAGCATATATTGAGAAAGTGCTTAAAAGATATAACATGCATAATTGCTCCCCTAGTGTTGCTCCTATTGTCAAGGGTGACAAATTCAACAAATTTCAATGTCATAAAAATGAAATAGAACGTGCTCAAATGAAGCAAATTCCTTATGCTTCGGTAGTGGGGAGTCTTATGTATGCTCAAGTTTGTACACGTCCTGATATTGCATTTGCAGTTGGTATGCTTGGCCAATATCAAACTGATCCAGGAATGGAACATTAGAAAGCTGCCAAGAAAGTTTTACGCTATTTGCAAGGGACAAAAGATTATATGCTTACTTACAGGAGGTCAAATAACCTTAAAGTTATTGGTTATTCTGATTCAGATTTTTCTGGATGTGTCGACAGTAAGAAATCCACATCAGGTTACATATTTATGCTTGCAGGGGGACCAATTTCATGGAAGAGTGCTAAGCAGAATTTGTGACGTGTTATCATGCTACTGGTCAAGCAGTTTGGTTAAAGAATTTTATACCAGGACTTCAAGTAATTGACAGTATTGCGAGGCCGCTCACCTTATTTTGTGATAACGAGGCTGCTGTTTTCTTCTCTAAGAATAACAAATCAAGTGGTGCATCCAAGTGGATTGACATCAAATATCTTGTTGTTAGAGACAAAGTCAAAGATGGTACTATTATGATACAACATATTAATACAAGAGCTATGTTAGTTGATTCTCTAACAAAAGCGCTACCACCCACTCTTTACAAAGAGCATGTTGCCGGCATGGGTTTAGTAAATGTATTATAATTTTTGTTGTTGTAAGCTATATATATTATGTTATGTACTGAGTATTTAATTATGTATTGACTATGAATTTATAAAATTTGCTTATTATGATGCGCATAATTTTATTTAATCTAAGCAAATTACTTATGAGGACCGAATGAAGATTATTAACCATTGTTGGAAAGAGTACCAATGCTATAATTAATGGGGATCAAATAACGACATTTGTTATTCTGATTACATTAGTTTGGTTTGGTATTTCTAACTGAACAGGTTTACGATTAATGAAAATTATATTGGCCAATTTTGAATGTGTGCTTTATTATGTTATAACATTACGGCCAAGTGGGAGAATGTTAGTTTTATTTTATTATGTGGCCTATGTTATTACTGTGCACCAATTTCATTTAAAGAAATTAACAAAAAGGCATCTGAATTTTTGATGGAAAAATTCAGATTGCTATTAATAATTATACTGGTCCCAAGGGTTGCCTCAGAATATATATAAAAAAAAAATACCCCTTCTCTATTTGGAGGTATGCTATTCCAAAAAACATTTTTCTGCCCACTTATTTTAAGGGATCAGATTCTGGAAACGTTTTCTCTCCCTACTGATTTTTATGGGATCTCATTTTTCTATAACATTTTGGTCCAATAAGTTTACAAAAAAGGAGAAGTAAAAAAAACGCAAAAGGGTCTTCATCATCAGATCTGAGGAAAATCATTGAAGATTAGTATTAACGCTTCCGCCTAAAGATGTCTTCAATTCAGAACTATAAGATTTAAATTCATTTGTTATTTTATTTTGGATTTACAGATTCTGAATTTCTTGTGTTTTTTAATTGCAAAACACTTCATGATTTATTAAGTCTATCATGGAACTCTTAGCTAGATAGTCTCATTACTCTTATAGAAAACTAATGTTGTCTCAAACATCAAATCTTTTTATTAAATTTTGAATGATTGAGTCTAGGAAAGCAATTTTGTGGGGTTATATTCTTTGTTATAATCTTAATCAAAGAGCGGAAGAAAATTTTATTCTATAATCCTGTTAAAAACGACAAAGAAGTAGGGGTTGAATAAAATTTTGTATTCCTGTGTAGGATGTTGTTCATCAAATTTGTCTAAGGAGATTTATAGAGGCAAGTGGTCAAGTGGAGAAGAGACGACTACAAATTTTCTTCTTCACACTCTTAGTCCCTCTGTGGTGCAAGCTGTGTAGATTCAACCTTTCAACATAAGAAGCTTTAAGCTTAAGCTCAAATAAAAGATTGGAAGTCTTCGAGAGTCTAATTAACAAGAAAAAATGTTGTTATATTAGTTCCTCATGACTATGAGAGAAAACTAATGATGTCCCAAACTTCAAAATCTTTTATTATTTTTTCAACAATATTTTGTACGTCAGATTACGCAGTAAATGTGAAAATTAATTGCAGCAACTCATTTCACAGTGAAAGGAGTTGCTGCAGGAAATCTATTGGTGGTTATAACAGAGCTGCACAAACACCTGTTTAAAATGATCCCCAGAATATCTCCCTATGTTTCTCACATCAGTGTGTGGGCGGCTATGTTCTACTTACTTAATTATGAACGAAAGCACTAGCTGGCTAGCTCTCAATAAAAAAGGAACAATCCTTCATATATGCCAAAAAATATGAGCTCCCAACCTACAAAACCTAAATATGCTTCAAACGATGAATTCAAACCGTTAAAATCCATCTACTTCACGAGTAATACGTTTATATGCAAAATTTATAAAATTTTCTTGATATTTAGTATCAAGTCAAGCAATAAAAAAATGATTAAAATAATGCATTAAAATTAACTTTAAAACTTTTTTAACAAAGTATTAAGAACGTAAATACTTAAAACTTCTTTAAATTGTATATCCATTTGGAGAGTTGCTAAAAATGAATAGTGAAAAATACTAGTATCGTGCACGTGCGTTGCATCGGGGACATATTATAAGAAAATAAAAAACATCTCATCTCTTACAAAATGACATATTTTTGTTAAAAAAATTTAGACTAAATGACAGAGAACATTTCTTTAAATGACATGTATATGTAAATAACATTCCTTAGACAACATATTCAATAACATATTAAATGACATATCTTTTTTCAATCTTTTTTGACATATTTTCATATAAAAAATCTCAACCAAATAACATATTAAATGACAAATAATATTCTTTAAATGATATACAAAAATAAAAAGAAATGAAAACATAACCAATCAATTATCAAAAGTTCATTAATTGACATTTAAAAAATAGAAAGAAATCATGACCAATTATAAAGATGACACAATATACATGTGGAGAGTACGTGCGGCGAGTACATGTCTATATAAATTGAGACTTCTACACATAAACAAACATAAAAAATTAAAGATGCATAGAATCATAATAGTTAATCGGAGACCTAATGTCCAATCTGGAATTTTATCTTTCAATTAAAACCGTTGGCAGATCAGGACATCTACGTGCTTAATATAAGAATGGAGATTCGCGAACCATGCTATTATAAGTTTGAAATATTTTCCAAACTATGTTGAAGTTGAAGAAAGTCTAGATCAACACTGGCATTTATATAGTTTGGTTTTGCCAGTTTTTAAGATCTTATAATTAAAAGATTGGAACTCTTAGCTAGATAGTCTAAGAAGGAAAAAATCAAGGTTCTAAATAGCGTTTATAGCGTCATAGCGGGAAGGCTAAAAAAAAAGCTATAGCGAATAGCGTCGCTATAGCGGAAGCTATTCCAAATAGTGATTTTTTTTTACATTCCGTATATTCAATATTTGTACTAAATATCAACATTATCTAAAGTCTCATAGAACAATAAATAACACCAAAGTAATTAAGAAATTATAATATTCATATTGAACCCGTACAAAGTCCAAATTGCGGTTCAAAATATCCATAGTAATATCATAAACTATCGATTTTTCCTATTAAAAATATCTTAAGCATCATGATTCATGACATAATATATTTTTTTTTCTATTCAAATTTTAATTTCGGTTTGGACTTTTTTTTCTATTCAAATTTCTATTTCTATTTCCAATTTCAAATTGATTTATCTGTAGCAAGTAGCAACAAATTCAATTTCGGTTTGAGCTTTTTTGGCTCTTTATTTAAAACCCATATAAATTGTTTTAAAAAAAAAACCCATATTGTATAGCGCAAATAGCAGACCGCTATAGCGCTATAGCAGCCGTAGCGCAAATAGCGCATTTTGATGTCATAGCGTAGCGTTTGGGGTCCAAAAACGCTATAGCGCGCTATTTAGAACACTGGAAAAAGTTGATGTGTTGTATTAGTTTCTCATTACTACGATAGAAAACTAATGTTGTTTCAAACTTCAAATCTTTTATTTATATTCCAATTAAAGTAATCTTGTCGAGTCATTCTTATAATTTTAATTAGAAAATATCTTATTAAAAACGACAAAGAAGTAGGGTGGAATAAAATTTGAAGGACTGGGATATTATGGTACGGTTTTCTTTATAAATAATATCAACAACAGCTTGGGAACGTCACTATGTTTGACAGCGTAAAATATTATTTGTTGGAGGAAGTTCTTATCATCATTTTCGAGGGGAAGAAGTTCCTAATGGGTCTTAATTTAAGTTGGGTTCTATCATATCAGCCATAATTTGGACTAGTAAGAGCCAAATTAGACAAAGGAATACCACCCATAATGGATCATATTTTCCATAATATAAAATGAAAAAAGGTTAAAAAATCTTTATTTTTATTATGCTTTCATTTTAAAAATTTAATAACTTAAAATTTAATACTTCAACGATAAAATAAAATTGTCAAATATGATATTTTACGTGCACGTAAAATATTTTTATATTTTAGTTTTGTGTTGATTGTTATAGATCAAGAAATTGTAGAAATACACTACTATGGATAGTTCTAGAATGTCGAATTTTTAACTTATTGATTCATATAAAACTAAATTAAAAAAATGACAATTTTTATTGCACTTGTAGAAAAATATTATATATCACGTCTAACTGTTTATTTGTAAATATAAACTTTAATTTTTTTATTATTAAAAAATAAAAAAATAAAGGCACGATCAAAATATGAAAAAAAAAATGAAGAAATTTAAATCCTTATCTGATCCAAATATAATTTTTAAACCATTTATTTAAAAAGGGGGAATTTCATATATACCCCTCAAAAATTGTGAAATTATGTATTTCTCCCTTTAAACATCGAAATTACATATTTCCCGCTCTAAACTTCAAAACCCACAAATTTATCCATTTTATTTTTTATATTAAAACTCATTTTAAATTTGTAAAATATCCATTTTGCTCTTTTATTAAAAACATAAAACTTCCATCGGACTCAAATTTGAGTGTGATACGTTTCTCTACCATCCGATCCGCTTTAAGATTGGTGTGCTCTAGATCAACACGAATCTTGAAGCAAATATGCACATATATTGAAGTGACACACACGAATCTTAAACTAGATCGGATGGTAGAGGAACCCATCAGACTTGAATTTGAGTCCGATGGGCGTCGTACGCAACCCGTTCCTATACCTAAATGTCACCGTTTATACGTCAAAAGTAAAAAAAAAAAAATATTTATTCTCGAAAACCAATCAGATATAAGACTGACATTTTCCTTAAACAGACTACAATTTTTTTATACTTTAATAAAGGGCAAAATGGGTATTTTATAAATTTAAAATGAGTTTTAATATAAAAAATAATAAAATGGGTAAATTTGTGAGTTTTTGAAGTTTAGAGGGACAAATATGTAATTTTGAAGTTTAGCGAGGAAATACGTAATTTTGAAATTTTTAAGGGTCATACATAAAATTCCCCCTTAAAAAAAATGCCCGTTACTCTAAATTCGTATTCTCTGCGTTAACTCAGAAGGGAATCTTTTGAGTTAATCAATCTCAACCGTCCGATCTATTTGAAAATTCGGCCTTTTGAGTTAATCAATCTCAACCGTCCGATTTGTTTGAAAATTCGTGCAGATTAGATCCGCAAAGACCTATGTACGCGTTCTTTGGTCACGTGATTGGTCCGATTGGAACACGTTACCCCGTAAGATAAAATAATTTTCAGGAACGCACATATTAAATTTGAAGGCCATATAATTAGGGGTGTCAATGGGTACGGTACGAGTCGAGTGGATGCATTTTCACACCCATACCCTTTAAAATTGACTTTACCCATACCCTACCCATACCCATTAAAAATTAATCTTACCCTACCCTATCCTTACCCGTTAATATTATCGGGTAACGAAACGGTAGCGGATGAATAACGGATATTACTAATATAATAATTAGTTTTATTATATTTTACAAATTAAATATAAAAAACTCATTCATTTCACACATATGTAATTATATTTCTAATAAAAAATAAAAATGAATGTGCAATCAATTCCAATTAAATTATTTTTTATAAGGAAGAAAATTCAAAAACACATACATATTTAGGTGAGTTGGAAATTGAATTGAATATATATTTAGATTTTATAATTACCCTATAGGATAACGGGTACGAAATAGTCATTACCCATACTCTTACCCATTTTGTTAACGAAAAAAAATTCTTATCCATACCCATATCCAATAAGCTAACGAAAAAAAAATCTTACCCATACCCGCCTTATCGAATACGATACGGGTCGAGTAAACGGCTAAAAAGGTACCATTGACACCCCTACGTATAATCGTCAGCAAGGACCCCACCATTCATTTGACTTGTATGCAGTGTCACTACCCATTTTGACTTTTGAGTTCCTTCTCCCCATTTTACTTCAAAAGAGAAAGATCCCTGATTACTAACCATACTATCAATTTCAATGAACAATAATAGTTGGTGCCTCTTCTTCATGCCAATATGGCCACCAGGCCACACTATTCCAATGGTAGAGGCAGCAAAGAGGCTCTTGCAATGCAACTCCAATTCCAGCAACTCTCTTTCCATCACTTTCCTCCTCATGCAAACCCCCACTGCTGATTCGATGTCGAGCATCACCGAGTCATACCTCCGATCGGTTGATTCTCTTAACCTCCCTATTAATTTCCAGCAACTTCCTGTTGTTAAACCGCCAGCCCAATTTGACGATCCGGAGGAATTCATCACCATATTTGTGCAACTCCATTTGCCACATGTCAAAGATGCCATTGTTGCCTCCGGATCCAAAGTTACGGCATTAGTTCTCGACCCATTCGCTACATCGCTTATAGACCTCGGAAATGAACTCAACATCCCTTGTTACATCTTTCACACTTCAAATGCAGCTTTCCTTTCTTTGGTACTTCATCTCCCAATTTTAGATGAAAAAATTAAACAAGAATTCTCAGAGATCGACGGGCCGATAAAAGTCCCGGGAATTTCACCCATACCATCACATTTCATGCCACCGATCCTTATGAACAAGAAATCGGGTGCATACAAATCTTTTCTGTACCTAGGACGACGGTACATGGAGGCCAAGGGAATTATAGTAAATTCCAGTATAGCTCTCGAGGCAAAAGTTCTGAAAGCTGTAGAACAAGGCCAGTGTGCACCTGACAAACCGGCACCAGAGATATACCCAATTGGGCCTATTGTATCGATTCCGAAAGCTGGACCAGAACAGCATGAGTGCGTAAAATGGCTCGATTTGCAGCAGCCGAAATCAGTAATTTTCTTGTGCTTTGGGAGTAGAGGAGGCTTCGAGTTGCCGCAAACCAAGGAGATGGCGATTGGATTGGAATGCAGCGGGCACCGGTTCTTGTGGGCTATTCGAGCACCTTCCACTGGAATCAAGTAAATTTTTTAACTAATGATCTAATTTTCATGTAATATTATTTAAAATTTATATTGCTTGATACTCAAAATACATGTAACTTGGGGACTGATGGTCTTGGTAACCTATTCTGAATTGGTACACATACTTCAGATTTTTTATTTAAATTACATTCAAATTCTGATAGCACATAACTTTTTCTCTTCTCTCACAACAAATTCATTCATATGGATTTTTCCTCAGCTAAATTTTCAAGTCAGGTATGAAAAAGGCCTTAGGAATTTTCCTTTTTATCTATCTATATTTTCTTTCTGTGAGGATAAACAAGTATATTTTAGGATCCATTGAATACAAGTATCTGCCTGATTTATGGGTTAAAAGGGTTTTTCTTCAAATGAAACTTCTAAGGTAGACATGATTTTCATATTTATAAATTCTGTATTTTGACAGCTTCACTGCAAATGCAAACTTGGATGAGCTATTACCAGAAGGCTTTATAGAGAGAACAAAGGATAAGGGATTGGTGTGGCCAGGTTCGGTCCCGCAAACAGAGATCCTGGCCCACCTGGCAGTGGGGGGATTTGTGACGCATTGCGGCTGGAACTCCATCCAAGAGAGCCTTTTTTACGGCGTACCAATGATACCTTGGCCACTATATGCAGAGCAGAGTTTGAATGCATTTGTCATGGTTAAAGAAATGGGGGTTGCCTTGGATCTAAAGTTAGATGCAAAAAATAACAATTTTGTGACTGCTGGTGAACTCGAGAGAGCCATTCGATGTCTGATGGAAGGTTCTGATGAAGGGAAGTGTGTCAGGGCAAAAACAGAGGAGGTGAAAAGTGAATTTAGGAAGGCAGTGGAGAAAGGAGGGACCTCTTATGCTTATTTGGAACAACTTTTGGATCAAATTGGGAATTAGATTCTGAGAATAAATGAAATTTCTGTTTAATCAGGTAATTAGGTTTATGAAGTTGTAATAGTAATGCCTGAAACTCTATGAAGTTCGGTTTGGCAGGAATAATGTGTGTATCAATTCTAATTATTTCGAGATTAAATTATGTGTGCTTTAAAAAAATTCAATAGTTGACAATCATAATTAAATGATGGTTTCCTCTGTGCAATGACTGGTTCTTTTGGAGAAAATTAACCAGTAAGTAAGAACTATCAAATCCAGTTGGTGTTGGGATTTCGGGTAGGTTATAGTGCAACAATTCGAATCATTTCAAGATTTGTTCACTACCCGAAAATCAGAATCCATGCATAAAATTAATTCCAGGATTAAAACAGAGTTTACTACTAGACGCGCAGCGGAAACTTCAAGTCTAGTCTAGCAGTAGCCTTCTTCTTCTTTGCGTCTTCTCCTTTCGTTCTCGTGTCAGATTCGCGCAACAGCCCAGCAGTCACGCCTCTATCAGTATCCACACGAACAGGTTGATCAACTACTGTAATTCGGTATGCTAGTACCGAATTGATAGCCCTGTCTTTTCTCTTTCTTTCTCTCTTACGTTTTCTGATGTGTATATAACAGAATTTCTGGAACACTTTGAAAAACCGAACTCTGCATGTATATTTATAATACTATGCACCTGTTCAATCGCACCATTTCATTGCACCCATTCAGAAAACGTGATCTGATCTGATCAGATCAGATGTGAATAAGAATTCGGGCCTAGCCCATTAAGACTTGATCCATATTAATTATTAATATGACCCATAATATTCTGGCCTATTAGTACATTTCTAACAGTTGGTACTGATAAAATTGGATCTGACAAATGGTGTTTTACACCTGCCCACACTGACCAATTTTTTTTATAACTGATCAGACAGACCTGGACCATTCAATCTGAAACGAAAGGAAAAATATACCAGTAATATTTTGATCGGTGAAGCCAAACGTATTTACAAGGCTAGAAACCAGATAATCGCTGTAATTACAGGAGTATACCAGTATAATCAATTTGAGTATAGCAGTACCCGAAATCAATGACAAATATGTTTTTCATCTCTCCTGTTATTGTTAGTCTACATTCTACAACTGACAAAGAAAGAAAGAAAGAAAGAATTGCCGTACCAGAAACTAACATATTACAAAAATGGCAAGTGTTTTTTTCCTCTCTACTCTTATTTCTCCAACTAACATTTTACATTTTAGTCCTTTTACAATGTTTTCGGAGGCATGCTTCTCCAAATTCCCGCTAAAATACTACCAAAGACTGAGTGGCATATGCTCGAAACAGCACAGGGAACAGCTGTCAGAGGATTGCCGAAATGCTCAGTTGCAAGAACTACTCCAAGCACCGAATTCTACAATAAGAAATTACATTTTAAACAAATATTAGTATACCCACTTATATGCTTTTATGGAAATTACTCCCCACAGAATTCCCAAGTGGAGTGAGGCTATGGTACTATGCATAGCGCGGATTGGTCTGTACTATGGATCAATATCTCTGTTTTCAAAGTCGATCGAAACCGTTCAACATGATCTCTATATGAAGATGTACTTGTCCATCAACTTTTACTTTTTTCACAATATTTTTACTATTTTTTTAGATAGGTTCAAAACTACTTGATCTAAAAATTCTAGACCATTCAAAAGTAGTGATTTTTCAGAAGAAATATTAATTCAAAGTATGGGTCAATCCGCGCTATGCATGGTACCATAATTCACAGTACATTTCTCAGAAGAAGAAAAAAGAAGTGGGTTTATTCAGTTTAGTTATAATAGCATCATAGCATCATTCCCATTAAAAAATTTAATTTTATGGTGAAATTGTATCATTTCATAACTAACAAGATTTAAATAAATGGTTCTTTTTTGTCGGTTATATACATATTATCAACGGTAACACTAAATTAACCTGATAAAATAAATTGATGATATTTTACCAGGACTTTTGACATCAAAGTATCAGGGGACATAAAATGCCATTTCAATTTATTCATTATTTTACCCAAAAATTGATTTAATCCAATCTCAGATTGTATCTTTAATAAAAAAAATAAAAAATTATTAAGACCAATCTTTTAAAATTTATTAACATATTTTAATATAGATAGATATAGAATCTTCAATTGAAATTCATTACATTGAAACATATCATAAAAATGTCATAGTATATAAACTATTTACTATTTTTTTCTTTAAAAAGGGGATTTCAAACTAATTAGCTATGAATTATATAGTTTAACTTATATATAAAAAGAATATCTAAATTCAAAATTGAATGATACCTGCATGCCAACTTCAATTGATATAGTTCTTGAAGAAGAATCATCGATGCCAAGAATTCTTGCAAGAATATAACCAAAGAAGAAGCCGGAAGCATGCAAACATCAAACAGCTGTAACAACCAGTGACCCGCTTGACAGTATGGCTGCGGCATTCTGCGCAATGGCACTGCCACATAGGAGCGCCACTGTGGCGACGGTTACAAACGGCATTAGAGGAGAGACTATGTGGACCAAGCTGTTGCAATACTGGTTTAGAAGTGCACCGGCAAGAACAGGTGCAAGCACAACCTTTATATATAAATAATAATAAAACCCATATAAACTAAGATAACTATACAAAATAGAAAAAATATCTCATATAGCATTTTTTATTGCTGCTGCTTATTTCGAAAAAAAAAGATGGCAAACTGGTATAAGATTTATCTAGCGAGAATTGTAAGAATAAGGGGTAGTTTAGCTTTTTTTTTTTTTTAAAGTAGCATAACTGATCATATGTTTTCATAGTCCATAGAAGAACCTGCATATATAAATAATAGAGAACCCGTATAAACTAAGATAACAATACAACATAGAAGTAGAAAAAAAAAAACAATCATGTAAAAAGTTGCATATAAATTTTTTTTAAACAAACCCTCACAAGTCATCCAAGAAAGAAATTATTTTAGTCATCTCATGGTGTGCCAGTGGTATTCCATGTATTCTCCAACTTCACCAGCTGGGGTTGCATGGAAGTTTTGGTACCAGCGACAATCATGCAATCGGACTAATGCGGGCTAGGACGAAAGTTCATGCCAAACCGATCGAAATAGTACTGAACCGCACCGGCGTGCATCATCTGAATAAGAGTTTTTTAACATAACAAAATTGAAATCTTCTTAGAGCTAAGTTGTTGCTTTGTCAGAATGATTTGCTCAAATAAATTAATTATATGTAGAAAAATTTAATTTGTGTTGGAATATCATAGGACACGGGGTTCATCTCGGCAATTCCTCGAACACATCTTGTGCGCTTGAGAGCTAACATATCACTATAGCATGAGATCAAAAAATGTTGCCCCAGTTTGATCGTGTCAAGAAAAATTACATGAAATAACAATAAATAAAATATCAAGTGGTTCGATCCGTACCTACTCAACTAAAAAATATGAACCAGCATATTTCAAAGGTATGCCAAACCAGTTCAAAAATTGAAAAGCGTAACTGTAAGTATTCAACACCCTTCCATTTTTCTATTATTTTTGCAGTTTTCCTTTTCGTTCCTTTTTTATTTGACATTTATTAAGAAAAGAAATTCAACTTCTTGATTCCCGTTACTTCTTCAAGACTTCAACTAGTAAAACTAACTTCCGGTGAGTCGAGGGACCTATTCCTTCTCTGTCCATAAAATCATCCCCGACCTCCTCCTGATCTGAACCACAGTGCAAATTGGAATCAAACTCCAAATTGGACTCAATGGACACACAGTGCAACAGACTGACATGGCCAGATGTCTCAGCCGTATCATTAGCTAGTCAGCTCGGCGGACCAATCTCAATGATGGAGGTAGGTGAGAAGGTAGAGATGGGGGGCTTGGCGGGGAGGAGAGGCCAGGGAGGGGGTGAACAACTAGGACAAAGGAGGTTGAGGTAGGAGGTGCAGGAGAGGCCATGGGGACAGATGGGGACAGGCAAAGGTGATTTGATTTATTAATGATCAGAAGAAATGTTTTGGTGATTGCATAGATGTAAATAGTTTAGCGGACTGTTAAAATGAGTTGAGACTTTGAGAGTTTATTAGGATTGGTGTGGGTAAGAGAGTCCGACTCTGCTGCTTTTCCGAGAGAAAAGCAGAAACTAGTTTTTAGGGATCCAACCATTCAAATTTGTCGAGATTCGTGTATGAAATTTTTTTTTTATCGAGATATGCGAATGGAAAAATTTGAATAGTTGAATCCGGAAAAATAAGATCATGTTTTTCTTTCGGAAAAGCACCTGAGCTCGATTCTGGGTAAGAACCAGGTACAATATAATGACTATGAAAACCTTTTCTCAAAAAAATTAATTTTCCGAACCGTCCCCTTACTTTTCCCCTTATTTGCTCAGCCGTTATCGTCTCCTTACTTTTCCGCTCATATTCTCCCCATGCGCCAACATGTTTTCGTGCCTTTTGATTTAAACATATTTAATTTCTTTTGACATATATGTAATCACATTACTAATATTATTAAGAGTGAGGCTATGGTACTTCGGCTAGTGTACTATGGCTCAATATGGTACTTCTTAAAATCCTAACGGTCGATCCGAACCGTTCAATGTGATATCCATATGAATATGTACTTGCAAACTAAATTTTATATTTTTTCGAATTTTTTTACTATCTTTTTAGATAGGTAGAATTTTCAGTGTTTTATACAAATTCTGGACCATCAAAATTCTACTTATCTAAAAAAATAGTAAAAAACTTCGAAAAAATATAAAATTTAGTTTGCAAGTACATATTCATATGGATATCACATTGAACGGTTCGGATCGACCGTTAGAATTTTAAAAAGTACCATATTGAGCCGTAGTACACTAGCCATAGTACACTAACCGAAGTACCATAGCCTCACTCTATTATTAAAATCAAAATGTTGTGTAGATTCTACTATTACCTGCCGGGTCAGAAAATGTACGATCCATTTTTTTTTAAATATTGTGTAATCTAAATACAATCACCTAATATTTTTAAACCTTTATATATATTTTTAGAGTCCAGCTACTATGTCATCGGTAGCATTTCACCTTAAATATCACCAGCCTACAAAACTAAAATATGCTTCAATGATGAATTCAAACCGTTAAAACCAATCAATTTCACGTGTAATGTGTTTATATACTAAATTTATAAAATTGTCTTAACATTTAGTGTCAATTAAGTCGAGCCATAAAAAAATGATGAAAGAAATAATGTATTAAATTTAACTTAAAAAAAGTTAGCAAATTTTTAAGAAACATGAAAACTTAACAACTGTTTAAATCTTATATCCTTTTGAAGGGTTGCTAAAAATGAATAGTAATAGAATATTTCACGAACCATGATATTATAAGTTTGAAATATTTTCCAAATTATTTTGAAGCTGGATAATGTTTAGATAAAAAAAGGCACTTATATAATTTGGTTTTGGCATTTTTTAAGATCTTATAATTAAAAGATGATGGAAATATGATGTTGCGTTAGTTTCTCATTAATTAGTATGATTAATTGAAAACTAATGTTGTCTCATACTTCAAATATCGACTTCATTTTTGGAATCATATTCTTTGTTAGAGTCTTATTTAGAGAGCTGAAGAAAATTTTATTCTATATTAATTCCAGTTAAAAACGACAAAGAAGTAGGGTTGAATAAAATTTGAAGGACTACCATATTACATATTGTTTTCTTTATAAATAATATCAACAACAGCCTTAAGAAATGAACTGCCGTAAGAAATCTATTGGGTATGAAAATAGAGCTGCATCAACTTAAAAGATCTCCTTTGAGTTGGGTATTCATTATTTATTTAATGGGAATTGTTCACAATAATTAAGGTTTCGTGTAATTAATATTTTGAGTTGATATAGCTCTGTATATACCAAAGTGATGCACATAGTTTGCACCTGATTTGCACTGCTAATTATCGACCTAGTTGTACCATAATGCTTTTCGGAACATTGGTAATTACCCTTTTTTAATACTATTTGTTTGTTTTTTGTTGGATGAAAACGTGATCAGCTGACATTTAATCTTATAGAAGATTGAACTCTTTAGATGGTCCAAGGAAGCAAAAAATGTTGTTGCATTAGTTTCTCATTATGATGATAGAAAACTAATGTTGTCTCAAAAACTTCAAATCTTTTATCAATTATTGAATGATTGAGTATAAGAAAAGCAGTCTAGCTAGTTGGGTTATTCTTTGTTAATTAGTCTTAAAAATATTGTTCCTCTTTTATCAATTTTTGAATGATTGTTCCTCTTAAAAATATTGGCACGTGGGCGGCAACGGTTCAGTCACTCAATAATCAATAAATTTTTACCATTAAGAAAAAACAAACAAACAATCACAAAATTGTAAAATTTTTATTTTTAACACGACTGTAAATTGCAGATAAAAATAGAGTTTCCGTAACGTTAAGTTCTGAAAAACACTCTTTTTTCCTACTGACATCCAATGCATCATATTTTTTGTGGCCCCCCATTAGTTTTTAGCCAATCAGGGAGACCCATTTCAAGTTAAAAGTCAAAGATGATGCAAAAAAAAAGTTGTTTGGCGCAACTTGAAGTTGCGGCTGTATCAAAAATGGAATTTCTGAGATTTGGTGGTTTTTTTATTTATCTTTTTTTTTAATGGCAAAAATAAAAATTTCGGAACTCCAAACCCTAGTTTTAATATAGGGTAATTATATCTTACCCCCTTCTTCTTTCCCCCGAATTTCCCCCGTCAACTGTTTATTAACTGTACTTACTTTATTAACTGTAGTTAGTTAGTGGTCCCGAGTCACTTACCATTTTTGGAATTGAATATTTCCAAATTTTCCTGATTCTCTCCGATTCTCTCCCGATTTTCTTTTCTCTCGCGATTATCTTCCCATTTTTGAATTCTCCGTCGGTGAACAGAAGTTTCGATCTCAGCTCTCCCTAGTCTTTTGATCCTCTCCGTCGCGCATCTCTTCTTCTCCGTCGCGCATCTCTTCTTCTCCGTCGCGCATCAATTCTTCTCCGTCGCGCATCTCTTCTTCTCCGTCGCGCATCAATTCTTCTCCGTCGCGCAATTCATCAGGCGATCTCAGCTCCGCGTATCATCCGCTCAGACGACCTTCTTCTCAGGCTATCCTCTTCCGATCGGGCCATCTGGTACTCAGGCTATCGTGAAATCTGAAACTTTTATCAGGTAAGTGAATGTTGACGCGATCTGAATTATTTCTTTATCTCTGATCTTAGTTTTGTGATTTCTGTTGAAATTATATCACATAGCTATTTCTGTTTGATGATTTGCTGTTTATCGATTTGATTATTATGCTTGCTGAAATGAATAAATGAATGACTAGTAGGTATATGAATACTTGAAGTCAATACTTGATAGTTTATGTGTGAATACTTAGTTTGACAGGATGAATACATACTACCATGTCATTGTTTATTAATACCAGTATTTGGGAATAGTAAGACTGCTTTATTGGATGAATATTTAGATATTTAATGGATGAATACTTTGTTACACTTGGTTTGTATACTAGTACGAGTAGTGATGAATACTTGGTAAGGTTGTTTTTTGTAAATAATTGGATGATGAATGGATGAATACTCTATGTTACATAGTCAATACTTTGTTACATTTGTGATGTATACTAGTACGAGTACTGATGAATACTTGGGAAGGTTGCTTTATGTAAATACTTGGATGATAAATGGATGAATACTTTATGTTACATAGTAAATACTTTGTAGTGTAGGAGTGAATACATTATATAATACTTCACAATTAATTTTTCAGGATGAGTTTTGATCTGAATGAAATTTGTGGAGATGAAATGTGGATGGAAAATGTGGATCTAGAAGAGGTTTATCGTGCCAATGAGAGAGTGGTTGATGATGTTGGCAGCAAGGATGATATGTTCGAGTTCGATCTAAACGAGGTGGCAGTGGACAATGATTTACATCAATATAGTAGTAGAGTTGAAGTAGATAGAGAATCTGATAATGATGAAGATGCTGATGCTGATGATGATGATGATGATGATGATGATGATCATCGTGTAAAAGAACCTGCAGTTGGGGATGAATTTGACTCTGTAGATGATGCACATTCATATTATCAATTATATGGATTTCAATCCGGGTTTAGTATATGCAAAAGGTCGAACCACAAAATTGGAGACAAAAACACCCATTATGTGTTTACATGCACCAAATTCCAAAAAAGAGTTGTTTCAAACAATGGTCGTATCCCAACGAGAAAAAGAGGTTGTGTAGGGACAGGTTGCCTTGCTTGTATAAAGCTAAAACCTTCTAGTTTGGAGAAAGGATGGGTTGTAGTAGAATATGTTGGGGAACACAACCACATTTTACAACCCCAATCTTCATTTTTGATTTCTGGATTCCGATACATTCCCGTTAAATATCAGAATTTGTTGGAATTTAATGATGATCAGGGTTTGGCTGTGGCAGTTAATATAAAATTAGTAATAAAAAGTGCTGGAGGTTATCTAAGGTGCCCTTTTACTAAAAAAGATGCACGAAATCATATTGAGAAGTACAAGAGGATGAAGTTACGTGCTTTTGAAGGTGATGATGCCTCCTTGATATTTGAGTACTTCCGAAACAAATCCAAGATTGATCGAGATTTCTTTTATGCTCACGATTACACAAACGAAGGCCGATTATGGAGTGTGTTCTGGGCTGATGGTCGAAGTCGTGCAGCATACAAATATTTCCACGATGTTATTGTTATGGATGCAACGTACTTGACAAATAAGTAAGTAATAATCTTCTAATTATGATATTATTTGCTTTTAATTTAGTATTTGGTATGCTTTGTATGAATACTTACTATTGTTTTTTTAAATATGTGTCAGGTACGACATGCCGCTTGTATTGTGGGTTGGTGTTAACCACCATGGTCATTCCGTCATCTTAGCTTGTGCTTTGATAGGAAGGGAAACAGAAAAAGATTACAGATGGTGTCTTTCCAGGTACTATTTGTTAGTTGTTTGAATGAATATTTTCTCTGTTTAAGATGAATACTTTGCACTTTAGGGATGAATACTATTTTGTCAGCACAATTACTTTGTACTAATAAATATTTTTTGTCTAGGTTTTTGGAATGTATGAATGGAGTGAAACCGAGTGGCATACTGACAGATCAATGTGGAAGCATTGAATTAGGTATTAAGCATGTATTTGGCTCAGAAACCACTCATAGGTACTGTTCTTGGCATATATTACATAAGCTACCCAGTAAATTGGGAAGAAAGGATAAGAAAAGTGCTTTATCTGCTCTGGTGAAGGAGGTTGTATATTATTCCCAGTGTAAAGAGGATTTTGAGGAAAGATGGGTACAGGTGATGGATAAAATTGGCAAGCAAGATGATCCTTGGTTTAGAGATATATTTGAAATGAGAGAGAAGTGGGTTCCAGTGTATCTCAATTCTCAATTCTGGGCTGGAATGAATACTACACAGCGTGTAGAAAGCATGAATGCTTTCCTGGATAGCTACCTTACAAGGAGAGAAAGCCTTAAAGGTTTTGTTGAATGTTTTGATGAAGCTCTAAGAAATATTTGGGAGAGAGAGCATAAGGCTGACCATGATTCGAAGTACCGAGCTCATAAATGTAATTCTGAATTGCCTATGGAATACCAATTTCAACGAAGTTACACAAATGATATTTTCCTCAAATGTCAAGAACAGTTCACATTATGTATGAATTTATCGTGCAATCTAATCACAGAACAAGATGGAGAGGCACTCTATGTTGTTGCAGATTGTTGGGGGAAAAACTTTCAGGTTTTATATAAGAGGGCATTAAAGGAGGTTTTTTGTGTTTGTAGAATGTTTGAGGTAATGGGTGTTTTGTGTTCACACTGCATTCAGGTTCTAAAGCATGAAAGAGTGTTTTCTATTGATGAAAAATATATTGTGGATCGTTGGAGAAAAGACATTGATCGTCAGAATTTGACTATAATTGACTCAACTCATCCAACTTTACCTGAACGAAACAGGTAAAATTTTCTGATTAATTGGTTTATTTATGCAATTCGTGAATACTTGCAATTATAAGGTTCAATACTTGACTGTATGTTGCATCTTTTTTGTGTGTGTATTTTTAGGCTATATGAGTTGACCATTTCAACAAATCCAATAATCCAAGATCTGCTAAACATTGGCAGTTTGAATGATGAATATCATACTTTGGTGTTGAATGGTTTATATGACTTAAGAAAAAACATTACAGGTTTGCCCAAACTGTTCATTTTTTGTCTGTTAATATATATTACAACTTTTTTTTATTTAACTTCAAATACAATTCTAATATTTTTATGGAATCAGGTTTTATTGGTGGACAACAGAATGTGAATTTTAATGATAATTCTGGAGTTTGTGAAAGGACCCCCAAATTGAGAAAGAAAAGAAAACCTACACCAGCAAAAGGAAAGCAACAAGATGTTTCGACGGCTGGAGGTATACATTTATGTTTTGTTACTACAGAGATGAGTACATCAACATTCCAGTGTGATTACATGGTATCACAGGATGAATACTTGGCACCATATCATTATGGACTAATACCATTTGTTGTGAACCCTTGGATTGCTTAATGTTGTGAATACTTTAATATTATTGGATGAATACTTGTTATTATTCTAGTCAATACTTTCGAATGTAGGCATGCATGAATACATTGTTTTCCATAAATACCAGTTAAATCCTTTGCAGGTGAAGCAGTGCTTAATGGGATGCAAAACTCTACTACAGTTGAAGAACAAAATGGTTTGTATCAATTGAGAAATAACATTTCATCTTTCTTATAACTATTTTTTAGTTTAATTGTAATTCCAATTTTTTTACGCAATCAGAAAATGTTGGTGCTCAGCAGAACAAGGATATAAATGTAAGTTTTGCAGTTGGTGACAGTATTTCTATAGCTATAAAGAAAAGAAGATCCTCAACAGCCAAAGTAAATGAACAAGATGTTTCCACAGCAGGAGGTAAGAATTGATTAACTATTATGTCATATATATGTACTTCTTATTGTAGGTGTGAATACTTTTTTTTTACATAAGTAGCAACTGCAGGTGATGTTGTGCATAGTGGAACTCCAAATTCTACTTCTAGTGCTGTGACTTCATTAGTTAATTGTCCACCTTCTAAACCTCTACTACCGCCTAAAAAGTCAAATCGGAGGGGACGACCAAAAAAAATTGCTTACAAGAGCAAAATGGATGTTGCCATAAAGAAGTTAATTGAAAAGCAAAAGAATATGAAGTAGGATACCTAAACTCATGAGGATAACAAGATGGAGAAGAAAAGTAGAATTAATTCTTTGTTTTTGTGAATATATAAACATTACTTTGCATAGATATCATTTTTTTTATTTTTATTTGTTTGTTATCAACATTTTAAGAATTGAAAAATATAGTTTTTGTTCTTAAGTTTTTTGTTATACTATAGAAGTCCATTGTATAGAAATTATTATACAGTGAGAGTATTTCTTAGTCAATACTTGGTAAGGTTGTTTTTTGTAAATAATTGGATGATGAATGGATGAATACTTTATGTTACATAGTCAATACTTTGTTACATTTGTCATGTATACTAGTACGAGTACTGATGAATACTTGGTAAGGTTGCTTTTTGTAAATACTTGGATGATAAATGGATGAATACTTTATGTTACATAGTAAATACTTTGTAGTGTAGGAGTTAATACATTATATAACACTTGACAATTAATTTTTCAGGATGAGTTTTGATCTGAACAATTTTTGTTTCCACATTTATATATTGTCAGATCTCATAAATACCTTACTTTTCAGCAATTTTTGTCAGATCTCATAAATTTTTGTTTCAACATTTATATATTTTGTTTCAACATTTATACATATTGTCAATACCTTACTTTGCAGGGATGAATACTTTATGTAGAATAATGAATACAACAAAGAACAATTTGAAAAGTTGAATTAAATTGAACGGTTGGTTGTTTATTTTGTCAGATCTCATAAATAAAACAATAGTTTGCAAATTTCGAATATTACTAGATGACAAAATTTGACAAGACAACACCTGATGATCATAATTATGGTCCCACCTTATGTAATTTTCGAGGCGACATGGATAGTGTGAATATAATATTGATAAAGAGTGAATATAATATCAGGCATTCCTCCAGTGAAATGGAGATGGTGTTCAAATTAAATGGTCCCACCTTATGTATTTGAAATATATATATAAGAGTTGCGCCATTTCGTCTCATAGCGCCCTTCCATTAACGTCCTTCCATTTTGATGAACCCGTTCCATATGATATATCACCCATATTGTCAATGAAAATTAAAACGAAAAATTAAATCAAAATATTGGTGGCGTGAGTCAGACAAATATTCACTCGGAATTCGTACACTCCGAAATCCCTTTTTTCTGTCTTTTAGTGACGTTAGGGTTTAAGTTGTTTTTGAAAGAGGCGCTTCGACATTGTTGTCTTCTTTCTCTCGCTTTCGTCTTCTCCGTCGTAAAAAAATGGCAGATTCCGCCGAAGCACCGATTCCGCCTCAAATTGAAGCCGAAGCACAACTGTCTGACAGTGGAGTTGCGTCGGCAGAGCCTGAAATTGAAGCACCACCCGCTGAAACGAAAGCACAAATGGCTGACGCACCACTGCCTGAAACTTCAGTAGCACCTCCTTTAAATGAAGCGCCACTTCCTGACACTAGAGTTCCATCGGTAGAGCCACCGCGTGAAGCCGAAGAACCACTGGCCAAAACTGAAGCTGAAAAACTGCCTGAAACTGAAGCCGAAGAACCACTGCCTGGAGTTGAAACGGAACTAGAAGAAATAGCATTGGGAGCTCCTGAAAACGAAGGTATGATCTCTAGATCTGTTCATTTTTCTTAAAAAAAGTATTCATTAGATTCGGATTTGCATGTTCCAGTAGTTATATTTTAGTCAACTTTCCATTTTTGGTTAAATCAACTTTCCATTTTTGGTTAGATGAAGTCAGTTTTTGCTTATTTGTAGTATTTATTCTTTAATTATTAAATACTTTTCATGGATGAATACTTTATATAGAATAGGTCAATACTGACAAAGAACAATCTGAAAAGTTGAATTAAATTGAACGGTTGCTTGTTTATTTTGTCAGATCTCATAAATAAAACTTGACAAATTTGACAAATTGAATTAAATTGAACAATAGTTTGCTAATTTCGAATATTATTGGATGACGAAATTTGACAAGACAAAACCGGATGTATTTTGGACTTTGATAGGTGAAATGAAAGGATTTGACATTACCAGAAAAGATTTAACATTACACAATAAAATTATTTAATTTGTACCACAAAAAGTATTCATCATTATGCCTATTTTTTTAATAGTGTTCAGCTTAAAGTTGCATGCATTTTAGGTTATTATATATATTAGAGTTGAATACTTTTAGTTTTTCTGTGAAATATATTATAAATAAGCAATGAATACTTGGTCTATCAGGCGTTGGATACTTTGTAAGTGTTTGTAGTTATGAACTGTATTTGTCAGGGACGAATACTTGATATTTGAAGAATGAATACTGTATAAGTTAGGAATGAAACTATGCATGCTTAAATGGGATTTCATTAATTAAGTAAAAATTAGTTGTAATTAACTTATTACTTTTATTTATGATTTTGCATGGTTGATATATTCTTCTCTATGAAATATAATTAGTTGCATGTTTGCATGTTTGCATGTTTCATATATTCTTCTTTACTTTTATTTATAAATTAGTTGTAATTAACTTAATCTTCTCTATGAAATATAGGATATCAAGCATTGGCACAGCAACCGGTTGAACCATCACAAGGGCAATCTCAGGGGCAAGATCAACAGCCAACTGAAGGTAGCCAAACTGAAATGCAGAATCTCAACACTGCAGGTATGAATTATTAGGAAGTTAACCTTAATATACTTCATGTACTTGTGATGAATACTTGTTTCATTTGAGATGAATAATTGTTCAATTTGGGATGAATACTTTTTTATTTCAGATGAATACTTCTTTAAATAAGGAATATGCACTTACTGTGACAGGATGAATACTTGTTACATGAGGAATGTATACTTAGTATGACTGTATGGATACATACTACCATGTCAGTGTGTACAAATGTGTACAAATACCATTATTTTTGAATAGTTAGTAAGTAAAAATTAGTTGTAATTAACTTATCACTCTTATTTATATGTTTCATATATGTAGTATTTATTCTTTAATTATTAAAAATTTGTTGTAATTAACTTCTGGTTCTTCTTTATGAAATCAAGTAAATGAAGCATCGGCACAGCCACCGGTTAATGTCAAGATCACCTCTCAAGGTGAAGCATTCTTCACACCAATCGGTGAATCTCAAGGTAAACATCAGAAGAAGAACTTTGTAATTATTTTGTTACATTTTCAATTTATTTATGAAAATTATTTTGCTTCTATTTTTTAACAGAACATAAACAGTGTTCGTCAGCAGACGAAATAGAGGAAAGTTCAGAAGAAGAAGCTGTACCGGCAGTACAAATGCATAAGCGAGCCCGACGAGGTCAGAAGGAAGGTATTTTCATGAATTTACTTATAAATTTCTTTAAGTTACAATTAATTATATGTGTACTGTTACAAAAGTTTAGTTGTAGTCTTGTAGTGAATACAAAAGTGAATTTCAATGCATACTTCTTCAATATATGTAGATAAATCTTCAGAAGAATGGGAACAAGAAGAAGAATCTTCATCAGAAGAATTGAAAATTGTCCCACCACCAGTAAAGCGGCGCAGGGGAGCCCAACCGGGTCACAAGAGAGGTATGTTCATCAGTTTACTTATATATTTGTTTTTTTTGTAATAAATATGTACTTGCTGACCAGCATTGAATGCTCTATTTAATTAGAATGAATGGTGAATACTTTGTATGACAGGATGAATACATTTTACAGTAGGATGAATACTTGTTACATTTGTCCTAGTTGTATGAAGTACTTCTTACACTTGTCCTAGTTGTATGAAGTACTTGTTACAGTAGTAATGAATACCTGGGATAAAATAATGAGTACTTCAGTAGGTTTTAATATTATGTATGACAGGATGAATACTTGGTACATTAGGGATGAATATTTGTTATGACAGTATCAATACTTATTACATTCGGAATGAATACTTGTTACACTTGTTACATCCGGAAGGAATACTTGTTACATTAGGATGAATACTTGTTACATTACTTGTGAATAGATGGTACATTAGGATGAATACTTGTTACATTAGGATAAATATGTATTTGCTGTCCAGTATTGAGTACTTGTTACATCCGGAAGGAATACTGGTTACACTTGTTACATTAGGATGAATACTTGTTACATTACGAATGAATAGTTGGTACATTAGGATGAATACTTGTTACATTAGGATGAATACTTGTTACATTACGGGTGAATAGTTGGTACATTAGGATGAATACTTGTTACATTAGGATAAATATGTATTTGCTGTCCAGTATTGAATACTTGACCAATCTATGTAATTTTTGCCTTGTAGGACAACGGATTGGCAAACGAAGAACATCTGATTCTTGCATAAAGAATAGATGCAATGTCGATGCCGCCATGCATTTCTTCCACAGGAATGTGTTGCCCAATTTAACACCTGCTCATATAACCCGTTTAGCCGATACCCCCTTTATGCATCTGTTTGCGTTTCCACACAAGACTCACGCAAACAACCCTGTTCTCCACAGTATTTTGTTGACTTGGGAAGATAAAGAAGGAGCCTTTGTCTTTCATAAAAGAAAACTGATCTTTACTGCTGAAGAAGTTGGTATGGTTATGGGTCTAGGTGTTGGTGGAGAGGTGGTTCAATACAAGAAAGGAAGGCTTCATGATACCTCTTTCAAGAATCGACATTTCAAGTCAAATGGCAGGATAAGTGTGCCCCAGCTTGAGATGGCAATTAAGGAAGCACTTCAGAACAATTCTACAGTGGATGATGTAATTGGTCTTTTGGTGATGTACCTCTTTACAATGGTGCTTTTCCCGCAGTCTTGTGGAAAGGTACCACAACATCTATTCCACTATGCTTCTGACATTGACAACTTGAAGGAATATAACTGGGCAGAAGCAGTCCACCGTGTGCTTGTTGAGAACATCCCAAACAATGCGGCTTGGTGTCGTTTACAAATAGACAACCAAAGTCGTGGTCAAAGTGAAATGAGAAATGCCGAAGAAGAAGAAGAAGATGGCACAAAGAACAAAAGAGGAAAGAAAGAGTCGGGCACCCTACCTGGTTGTGCAATCGCCTTAATTGTAAGTTTTGAATACTATGGATAACATTATGAATACTGTTCCAGTAGGATGAATACTATGTATGACAGGATGAATAGTTGTTAATTAGGGATGAATACTTGCTACACCTTCCCTTCCCTAGTATGAATACTTAGGATAACAGAATGAGTACTTCAGTAGGATGAATACTATGTATGACAGGATGAATACTTTTTATGGAGTTGATGAATACATTGTTACACTTGCCCTAGTTGTATGAAATACTTGTTACAGTAGGAATGAATACTATGTGTGACTTGATGAATACTTGTTAAATTAGAAATGAATACTTGCTACACCTTCCCTAGTTGTATGAAGTACTTGTTACAGTAGGAATAATTAGTAGTACCCGTATGATGAATACTTTCTGTTGGTGGGTGAATACTTTATCTTTGTGGATGAATACTATCTGATTGTGGGTGATTACTTTCTTGTTGTGTATGAATACACCTTCCATATTTCTATTGTTGGTGGATGAATACTTTATGTTTTAGAGATTAATACTTTGTGCTTTTTCTGTCAATACTAATGGATGAATACTTCCTGTTTTTTTGTAGGCTTGGTTTTTTGAACATGTCAAAATTCCCAACAACAGAATGTATACTGGGCACATTCCAAGATTTCTAGACCACAAGTTGAACGTGTGTTGGAGGAGATCTTCATTAACCAAAGTCCTGGAGAATGTTCTTGTTGGGGACATTAATACGGCTGATCTCAAATGGCAAGCTGCTGAGGAATTCAATAAAGAGAAGGGTTTTGTTGCAAGCGCCTACTTCTCTTCTATGTCAAACGTTGCACCTCTGCGTAAACCACAAAACTTGAATCTGTTGAAGTTGATGACCGAAATGGCACCTGTTTACTGCCTTTTCAACTTCAACGTTTCCACTGAACTGATTCAAAGGGCATCGAAGCATAGGTTTCAAGATCTGAAGTACTTGGAAGATGCAAGTGGTGTTCCAGTTTTGTCACCAGCATCTGAACAGAAATTCATTGCGCAAGTTTCTCATTCGGAAAGACAGTATCACATAACCAAGCGGTTATTTCGATCACGTAAGATTTAATCAATTTAATTTAAAGTTTTTTATTTTGTATTTAATTTTATGTTAATGGGTGAATACTTTTCTGTTAATGAGTCAATACTTGTGTATTGGTTGGATGAATAGTTGTGTATTAGCTGTTTTGTATCAACATCTGACTTTAATTTTTTTTTTATTTTATTTTTCGGGGGACAGCTGTTAAAATTGTTGAAGGAACAGAGAAGGGAACTTCTGGTAATGATAACAAGACGAAATCAAAGTGTAAGATTAATAAATTTTTGTACATTTGAATATTTATATTCAAATTTAAGTACACTCGATAGTTTGGGTGTACATATTTTTAAATTAATTTTTAACCATTGATATTTCCGCAGCAGGTGATTCTAAGAAAGCAGTAGTCAAGTTACCTTCTGGAAAAGATAAGGTACCTTCCGAAGCTGGTGTTTCTCAAGCTGCTAATTTACTTTCTGATGGTAAGATTTGTTCATCTTTAATAGTGAATACTTTTAACGGAATGGTTGAATACAAATGTAATTTTTTGATAGTACAATTGGCCATTATAGAATTATCTGGGATGAATACTTTGAACAATGGGTGAATACTTTTTCATCTGGGATAAATACTTTTTTAGATAAGTTTTATGTAGTTAGTATGACAGGATGAATACTTTTTAGATTAGGTGTCTATACTTAGTTTGACATGATGAATACTTTCTTTACATATGGTGTATGTACTTAGTATGACAGGATGAATACTTTTTATATTGGGGTACTATACTTAGTATGACAGGATGAATACTTTTTTTTTTTTTTTTGGTAGCTGGACGTGAGCAGGGTGTTGTTAAGACTAGGAGCTCTGAGAAGCTGTCTTCTGAAATCAAAGAGACTCCTTCTAGTCCTCTCAATAAGAGAGTATTATTTGGAGATACCTTAACACCAACACCACCATTTGGTAGAGTTGCCCCTCTAAAGAAATCGAAGAATGATGGAGAGAAAGAAAAGGAGGTTGTAGAACAACAAAAACCAAAAGAAAAGGACCAACCAAAACAAGTGATTGAGGTGGTAGGAAATGAAGGAACACAACCTCAATCTGGAGAAGAAGATACTCATGGATTTACTACACAGGAGGATGAATCACAAGATCCGGTTATTGATAAAATTATCGAAGATGTCCTGGCGAAGCATAGAGGAGCAGAATCACAGGGAGGGCAAGAAGTTGATGAGAAACAAGCAAGAGAGAAAGAAGGTATGAATAGTTAGTTTGCTATTTCTGTTTTATTATTTCTGTTTGTTGATCTGATTATGTATTTTATTCAATGTTCTAGTATGTATTATTTTTATCTTTTTCATTTTTGTTTATTGATCTGTTTTATATTTTTTTTTTATCGATACTTGAATGTCTAGTATGTATTATTGTTATTCCTTTTTTTTATTAATGTAATTTATATATTTTGATATGAGTTTGAGATTATGATCTAAATTTATAAGAATTAATCTGACAAGTGTATATGTGTATACTTGCTATATTTGTGTACTTCTACTAGTAGTTGTGAATAGTTAGGAAGATTGCTTGATGTGATGAATATTTGGATATTAGTCGATGAATACTATCTAATTTGGGATGAATACTTCTTTTCACAAGGTGTATATACTTAGTATGACAGGATGAATACTTAGTGTGTCAGGATGAATACCTCCTACAAGGTCAGTTTGTACTAATACTTTGTTACAATTGTCATGTATGCTACTATGAGTAACAAGTGAATACTTAGTAAGGTTGCTTTTGTACATACTTTGATGATGAATGGATGAATACTTTATGTTAATTGGTTGATGAATACATATGTTTCATACTTGAATCATACATCGAAGTTCAGGTGAATACTTCTTTGTTCTGTAGTTCATACTTTTATTATTCAGTTTCATATTTTGAATGTAACAATATGCATATGTAATTTGAGTATTTTTTTTTTTGTTTTTGCGCAGTATCTGGAAAAAAGGAAGTTGAAGCTGAGGATAAGAAACAGCAAGAGAGGAAAAAGGTATGAATACTTCATTGGTGTGCAGTTCATACTTTTATTATTCAGTTTCATATTTTGAAGGTCTAGGTCAATACTTTCAAGGTCTAGGTGAATACTTCATTGGTCTTCAGTTCATACTTTTATTATTGAGTTTTATATTTTGAATGTAACAGTGTGCAATGTGATTTGATTATTAATTTTTTGTTTTTCTGCAGTATCTGTAGAAAAGAAAATTGAAGCGGAGAATGAGCCAATATGTAATCTTGCTGACATGGATGGTCCATCTTTTAGCATCGGTTTGACACCGGAATTGAAAGATCTCACAGATGACAAAACAAAGAGCAAGAGAAACTGGTGGACCAAAAAAGCCCGTTAAAATCCCAGTTTAAGATTGTATATGGAGCATCTGGCAGGAAAAGAGGCCGAAAAACAAATTTCTGGAACTGAAACCAAAGTTATTGAAATTAGCTCCCAAGAGCAAGAGCAAGAGCAACAGCAAAAGAAAGGACAAACCCAAGAAGAAGGCACCCATTAGAAAGAGAAAGAGGGTAGCAATTCGACGAAAACTGCCTAAAAGAGGCAATGATGACATGAAGCCCGGTTTTGTCGGAGTGCCTTTTGTCCATGATGCTGCCAAAGCTTCACATCCCATTCCCTAGTTGGATTCAGTGCATTACTGTCAAGTACAATGATGAGTTTAATGAATTTGATGAAATTCCTTTCAAGTTAAATGATCCAGGAGTGGAACTTTTTTGCCGACAGCATTTTTGTGGACCCAACCTTTGTTAGCTGTACCGGCAAAGTCCCCTTGCCGGACAAGAGTTGGTATTATAAAAATAGGGATTTGGTTAGCGATGAAGTCAGCAATGTGTTAGATTCTTGGGTCAAGAAGTATTTCCAAAATCAAATTCATGAAAACGAGTACCCGTTTAAGAACACACAGTATAGCCTATTCGTGAATGTAGATCAATTCCGCGACCTGCTATTTTCCGAAAACTTCGTTGGCAGTGAGGTATGATATTCTTTATTTTAATAAACTTTTTTGAGTTAATGCATGTTTGATAACTGGTTCTGGGATAGTTCTATGTTGGTGTGTGAATATGTTGGTGTTAAAGGTCAATACTTGTCTGGAGTTGGATGAATACATATGCATGACATTCTGGATGAATACTTTGGGTTTAATGGGTCAATACTTAGTACATTAGGTGTCCATACTAATCTTGACAGAAGAATTAATGGGATAATACTTGGGTACTTGGGTATTAAGTTGGTGTTAAAGGGTATTAAGTTGGTGTTAAAAGGGTACTTGGGTATTAAGTTGGTGTTAATGGGTGAATATGTTGGTGTTAAAGGGTCAATACTTGTCTGGAGTTGGATGAATACATATGCATTCTGGATGAATACTTTGGGTTTAATGTGTGAATACTTAGTACATTAGGTGTCCATACTAATCTTGACAGAAGAATTAATGGGATAATACTTGGGTACTTGGGTATTAAGTTGATGCATATATGATTACTGGTTTCCGGATAGTTATATATTAATTAGTGAATACTTTGGTGTCAATGGGTTAATACTTTGTGGTAGTTGGATGAATACTTTTTGCATTCTAGGTTGATGAATACTTTGTATATTAGGTCTCCATACTAATCATGACAAATATATTTGTTTAGGCGGTTGATATTGCACTGCTAATAATGCAAAGAGAGACTGCTGTGGAAGAAGAATGGTTTTATATTGTCAATGACGTTCTTGTAAGTATCTAAAACTATTAAAAGTATTTTTTCAATTTGATGCATTACTGTTTTTTGGATAGTCTATATTGGTGGGTGCATACTTTGGTGTTAAAGTGTTAATACTTGTGTTTATTTGGATGAACACTTGTGAATTACTTGCTTATGACTATTGGGTTTAATGGATGAATACTTTGTACGTTAGGTGTACATGAGGTGTACATTAGGTGAATACTTGTGTTTTAATGGTTAATACTTGTGTAGTCTTGGATGAATACTTTTGCAGTACTATTGATGACAGATGAATTATTAGTTTGCTTTTTTTTAATTATTGTAATATTGTAGGAAATGGCACCATTCAATTCGTTGGAATTGTTGTTCCGCCGTCAAAAGGAGTTATTCTCACCTCAGTTTGAGAAATCCAGATGGTTTTTTGTACCATTAGTTGGTCGAAACCACTGGATATTAGCAGCGTTTGATTTGAAAAATCAAAAAATTCAGATGTATAACTCCCTTAGCCCTTCATCCAACCAGTTCTACCTTGAGCCTCATATCAATTATATCCACTGGGTGAAGTACTTTCTTTCATGGAGGCTTGGTAAGCATATGTTACTTTATAATTTCATTTTTTAATTAATTGTATTATGTATGAAAACCTTACTTTATAAAATTTCTTGTGTTTATGCAAAATACAGGACAAGAGTCCTGGATGGATGTTCCACTATCTTGGATGGCAACACCTCAGCAATCTTCACTTGATTGTTCGATTTTTGTCTTGCGCTGTGTAGATTGTCTGACGCGGAATGTCCCGTTGGATTTTACTCAGGTATAATATTATATCAAATTTTTAATCCGTTGGATGGATACTGTGTTTGACAGGATGAATACTTGTTACCTTAGGGATGAATATTATGTTAGACAGGATGAATACTTGTTTCATTATGCATGAATACTTAGTACGACAGAATGAATACCTCCTACCTTGTCAATGTGTAGTAATACCTTTTTTTTTTAGTTAGTAAGACTGTTCTTATTGGATGAATATTTACATGTTTAATGGATGAATACTTGTTACAGTTGGTATGCATAATAACTAACAAGATTTTAATGTGTTAAATTTTTGTAGGAAATGATAAGTGCTGAGCGTCTTCTCGTTGCGTTTCGTTTCCTCATTGATGATAGAAATGAGTGTAAATTTGAGAGCTCATGATTACTTCTGGCGGTGGTGTGTTAATTTGTGAGGTTCCAATATTCGGTTCCTTATTGGATGAATATTTGTTCAGATTTTCGGTTATTTATAGGATTGTTGGATGTGATTTGATATATCAAAGAATTAATTCTCTTATTTTTTTTTTTTTTTTGGTGAATAGAGAAACATTAATTTGAGAGGTTCCAATATTTGTTCAGCTTTTGGGTTCCTTATAGGATTGTTTCATGTGATGTGATATTAAACAGTTTACTGTATTTTTTTAATTTTCAAGTGATTTTTCATAGTTTTGTGTTAAATAGGTTGATATGTTGTATTCATCCTTCTCTTAATAAGTATTCATCATTTGCACCATAATTGGATTAATAATTGTTTCTTCATAAGTATTCATCCATTTTTCCATAAGTATTCATCCATTTTTGCATAAGTATTCATCCATTTGTATCATTTGATGTTAAATAGTGTCATAATGTTTCCATATATAATTGTACCTCAGAAATGAGTACCTTCATTTACATTGGTCAATACAACTCTTGTTAAGGGTGAATACATTTCGGTACTTATGTGGTTGTGCGGTCCTGCCATACCGTCGTAATTTTTCTTAGGTGACTAGGATGAATACTTGTTCAATGATAGATGAATACTTGCATGACGAGGGTGAATACTTGCTTAACGGACAACTCGAAAGTATGTCATCATGGATCTTATTTGAAAGAGAAAATTGTGTAGAAGACTCTCGTGGTTTTAGATTTGAAAAATTCCTCACAGATCGTCGGGAAAATTAGTTAGAGTGAACGTACAAAAAAAAAACCACCTCTAAAAACGTGTCAAAGATGGGTGGTAATGTTTCCTTATATAGTTATTTCTCAAGGATGAGTACATTTCTTTACACGGATGAATACTTCAGTTTACAAGTGTCAATACTTCGGCGCAATCCTGCTGCCTGTAATGCTGTGGTCCCCTACTTATTTCAACGGTTTACTGTGGTCCCCTACTTATTTCAACTGTTTTACTGTGGTCCCCTACTTATTTTCAGTTGGGGGAAAAGTGGGGGATGGATGGTGGGGGAAGGTTAGGCCCTCCCAAAAATATAATATATATTTTTCCGTTATTTCATGTAGATAAGTAACAATAGATAACGCTTTTTTTTTTTAAAAAAACTGCATAAAATTTCTCAGCGAGCTCCCTGGCGAAAATTAATTATCTTATTATAAAACAAAGGAGTTGGCCTTGAATTTAAATTTGGTCAGAGACGAACCGACCATGTACGGCTTGCAAAAATCAAAGAACCATGTTCCAATGAAAAATATTAAAAAGCTAAACTTAACCCATGGAATAATACTTTATAAAAGAAAATAAGAAGTCCAGACGAATCAATCATGACTTATTCACGAGTCTTATCCGGTTATCCCAAGAGTGTTAAGAAAAAAACAATACTTTCTTCTCCAGTTTTTGTGAACTGGATAGTTCTGCTACGATTTTTAGGTCTTAAATCTTAACAATCCAATGCTCGGATGGGGTAAGGTATTGACAGAGCTAGTATAGCTTAATGTAGCTGTTTAGTCGTATACTTTTTTAATTTTATCTTTATTGATCATGTGCTGTATGAAGTTAAACTAGCTCTGTCCCTTTGAATGGTCGGATTGTAAATAAGATCCCTACAATGTAGTTATAAAACTGGAGAGAAACTGGATTGAACTAAACTTTGGTGGTTGGTCGGTTAGCGGGTCAAGCGTGAATATTAACACAATTACAGGTTGGCACTAAGCACATTACTTTACGCATTCTCCTAGTAAAACAGAGAATACATGCTGACAGCCGCCCAAATTTTTTTTTTTCTTTCGAGCAGAAATTATTTTGCATACGTGTTATTTTTCTTTCATATGATTATCTATTTAAGCATTGGAATTTGGATTATGATGAATTTTAACATAAAACATTTAATAAACTTTTGTATTTGTTATCTTTAACAGTCTAGATCAGCAACTTTAGAAATAATAATAATAATAACATGTGTAATTATTGTTATTACTAAAATTGTTTCTCATACTTCGTCCCACAGATAAAAAGATGTATTTTATAAAAGAGTCTTTTATATGTATGAGGTATATCTAATTCAACGGATCCGTATTCGATCCAGTTTTAGAGTCTTTTATAAAATTTAAGACCTAAAATTGTTTCTCATGTTTCGGTCCGATCCGCATCCGTATCTGAAAAATTAAAAAGAGATGTGGATATGGTTTTACCACTATCCGCTCGGTATTCGTTTCGTTTTCACCCCTAACCTCATACCTTATTGAACATTTAAAAGTAAAAAAAAAACTAAAATAATTTCTGGCCATACGATCATATTTGGAAAGCCATTAAACTCAGCCATCTATATGAAATATCAAATTGTGCTTGTTGTATACTTGTATTTTTGAAATCGAACGATTTATATCAAAGTAAAGGAAGTTTCTCGCAAATTAAAATCAAGATGTAACTTAAACAATTTTATTTTGATCGGATGGTTATCATGAATAATATTAATGATGCAATGACAGTATGAAAAATTGTTCTACTTCAAGAAAAGAAAAATGCAAACGTCACTACTTTACAACAACTTAATACGGAAACATAGAATTTCTGGGGTTATATGGAAAAATTCCAAAATAATAATAATAATAATTCAGCTCGAGTTTGCATCTCGAAAATTTGAAAATTGGTTTTAGTCAACCGCTTGGGGCCTCTGAAAGCGTTCAAAATGAAATTAAAAATCAATTTTGAATTCATTTGAGTTGAGATTCCGCAATTAGACCAAGCGATATGGAATAAGCTGCACATGGGTTAACCATGTGCAATCCCTTAATAAAGCATCTCTTTGCACGAGCAAACCAGAGTTAAAGATAAAGAGGCTAATTAATGGAGCAGTTTGACCAACCATGGAAGAAGAATTTGTTGAGTTGAAGACAACATCAATGGTCCCGGCCCATTTGTTTTGTCATCGGCTGAAAGAAGAAACCGATGGTAATTTAGTTTTTGCCATCGGTAGAGAGGCCAAAATCGATGGTATTTTGGTTTTTCCTATCGGCAGAAATACCAAGCCGATGGTGTTGACCTTTAGAATTGAGCCGATTATTTTGTATGAAGCCGCTGCTTTCTCTCTGTTGTTTTTTCACCAAACTTTTTTAGGTTTTGCTTCCTTTTTTTTTATTTTTTATAAAAGAGTGTGTGAGAGAGTGTTATTGAGTTTGATGCTCTTGTACATACAAGATTCTTTAATCTAGTAAATTTGTGTCGTGTGCTTTTGTGGTTTTATCTCAAAAGAATTTTCATGTAAAATTTTGTATTTTCTCTTATTTCTTGTACTTGTTGTTTGGTATCTTGTGTGATTTCTCTATTTCTTAATTTATTTACCTCCTTTTACCCAACAGAATTTTGGTTGGTGGGATAATCACTATAATCCAAATAAATAAATAAATTACAACAGTATGTCAATTGTCCTTGCGGCATTGCACTCAAAAGAAAAGGAAAAATAAATAAAAGAAGACAGAGACAGACTGAGAATATAAGTCAATTAATTAGGTGTGATGTCTCACGTTGATTCACATATCTATTTAATTATTTTATCATCATGTATTTTTTTTATTTAATTAGAGAATTAAAATATTTATAGCATATATTACGCATAAATGAGTAGTAGTATTAGCTTAATAAACGTTACCACTTAGGGGTTTACTAACTTAATTAAAATAAGAAGATCTAATATTTATAAAATGAATATTAAATTTTTTTCTCTAAAGATGGTTAGCCGGTAGAAAAAAATATTTACACGATAAATGTATACTAAATATTTTTGAAATCAAATAATTAATATTAAATAGCTAGAAATATATATTTAAGTATTTAAATATCAATTTAGTAAAGATCCAAAATATATAATTTTGTATGCATTGTGTGCTTCATATAAACATAAAAAAATAGCTTATTTAGAATCTATGCCGAAGTTTTTATTTATACCATAGTAAAAATAAATAAATTAAAACACTATGTTTTTAGGAGAATTCCAAATCTACTCAGGCCGCCAAACGTTTTTGCAGCCTCAAATACTGGGTCCGCCAATTGGCCCTGTGGCCCCATTCTAGGGGCCTCCAAATGCCCCTGCGGCCCCATTGTTTTTTTTTTTTTTTGTAAGTGGCACAGAGAACAAGATCAAATTTCGGAGCAGCTTTTTGGTTTATGTCTTGTTTTCCAGCATTTGATGATTGGGCACAGAGAACAAGATCAAACCCCATTGTTTTTTAGTTTAATAAAATTTTGTTAAAAGAAAATGGAGCCGCTAATCTATTGGGAGACCCCTAGACTGGGGCCGCAGGGCCAATTGGTGGCCCCCAGTCTTTGGGGCCACAAAGACGTTTGACGGCCTGGGTATTTTTCGAATTCTCCAGAAACTAGGGTGTTTTGGTTTATTTCTTTTTATTATAGTATAAATAAAATTTCGGGAATCTATGATCTACAATAATAAATGAGCAAAGTTTAGTTTTTCAAAATGCTGCTATGTGCTTTTGTGTCATTGGATATTATTCTGGTAATTGTTGGTTTAGTGCTTTAGGGTTTTTAATTTCCAAGCTTGACAATATGTAGCTTGGATGTAATGATGTGAATATTACTGCAGTTGATCGGAGTAAGTTCAGAAAACTCGTACGGTTTCTAATGAAATCGGTAGGCTATGCCCACTTTCCTTAAAAAAAAAAAAATGAAAAGGTTCTATAATTATTATTTTTCCTCGACTATCTTATCAAATGAGCTGCATATAGATAATTTATTAATTTGTAATAAATACGCAGAGCTATATCTTACTAAAAAAGTATACACGTAACATAATATGGAGGAATAAATTCTCTAGCAAACAAATAGAGATGTTTTTACAATTTTATATGATCCCTATTTTTGTGTGTGTGCGATCTCAAGTGCGATTATCATCAATTATATATAATTTTGTCATATCATATCAGGACATATTAAAACACAAGAAACATATATCATTTATATATTAAATCTAACACTATTATATATATTTTGAGAGTACGATTTATGAAAAAAATAATAATATTATTATCAAAATAGTTGAAAATATATTCAATATTTGACTCATATGAATGAGAGGAACCATTATTAAAAAATCGATCTACACATAAAAAGATATTCACGCTTAAGATAAATAAAATACTAATAGGTTATTAATTCTGTAATTTATATAAGAGGAGGGATCCAATTACACACTTTTTTTTTGACACATCTTGACATTGTTTTTTTTATAGGTCAATTTTGCGATTTCAAAATCCAAACAGTTGATCCGAACCGTTCAACATGATCACCATATTAAAATGTGCTTGGACATCAAATTTTACATTTTTTTGAATTTTTTTACTATTTATTAAAATGGTTACAAAATCGTTGTTTTTCAATGGTCTGAAAACAACAATTTTGTAACCATCTTAATAAATAGTAAAAAAATTCAAAAAAATGTAAAATTTGAACTCCAAGCACATTTTAATATATCCATCATGTTGAACGGTTTGGATTGACTATTTGGACTTTGAAAATGATAGGTGTCAAAGTGTATAAAAAAAAGAGTGTAATCCGATCCCTCCTCGTTATATAATTCTAAGGGCCTCGCAGAAAAAGGTATTTCACAATTTTTAGAAAGGACAACAAAAATATTTACGATGAAACTTGTGCTATTTTGCGTTTTGCATATGCAAAATAAACTAATAATTAGCTCCAATATAAATATATTCAGGACTGTTTTTCCATGGAGTATTTGCTAGCACGAGACTCGCATTTAAACGGTGATAATGCTAACCAATCTTGTAATTAATAGAATTTCCGTGATAGCTGTGTAGACATGCCACCACTTCCCTTCCAAAAGATCATTGCCGTTTTATATAATTGAAATTTAAATATTCTGTGCGTTTTGCAGGGTTATTATTATTATCTTTATTATCTACCCTTTTATATTTATTAAAAAATTGTCGGTGAATCCATGCTTGGTAATTCGTGTAGAATTGATCTAATTGTTGTGCATAATACAAACAACTATGCGCTTGCGTGCCTGTCAGTCCTGTGCTAGAAATGTATACATTCCATCTGTTGTCTGGTTTTGTTATCATTTAACGGGCTAAATCTGGGTCTTTGATCCGAATAAATGAAATGGGCCGAATATATATGATCCGATAAAGCCTTTTGCACTAAGGCCCACTTCAAAGGGAGTCCATATGGAGCTGTTCGGCAACAAGGGATTAATCCTCCTTAAAACTTAATCCGCTTCATTTAGCTTCCTTAGCCGCTTAATTATGCTGAACACAGGTTTCTTAGCGCTGATTAAGAACACCTTCTTTAGCCTTTTTTTTGACCTGAATCTTAATTCTTTGCTTGAATCTTAAGGCACATCTACCCCTTCCTTTAGCATTCTTACTCACGGATTAAAACAACCAAACATCGATTCCTTAGCGCTCCTTAAGCTCTTTATCTTTTGTTGCTGAACGGCCCTTTGCTCTCCCGTAATTGACAAAGGGGGAAAGATCACAACCACATATCTAATTCAATGATCTTGATTTACTGTCATCTGCCCCACAGCTGCCCGAATTATTAATGTGTTGACCGTCTCCTCTTCGCCATCTCCCTCTTTCTAATAGTCTCATCGCCTCCCTTCGATGATTTGATCCATCGAAGATGAATTAAAAAAAAAAATTCATAACTTCTTTCTCCTTTAGACCTTTATGAAGACTGATTTCTCAAGTTAGTGTTTGATCTTTTTAAAATACTTTTAATCTTTTGGATAATTTTGTTTTCTAGCTGACTAGTTTATGATGAACTTATATGATGCCAGTTTTTTAATGTAATAGGTTAGCTATTTTCCCTCTAGGTTTACTTTTGTTTATGTATTATGCGAATTGGTACCAATAATTTGGTATCTTTCTCATGTAAAACTGCTATTTTGGTTTCAATGAAACCTGTGGGCTTACCCCCACTTATAATCTTATATCAAAAATAAAAAGAGGAAATTGATACAAGTATAAGAAACAAGTAAATAAGTTATATAAGCCAACTGCCTCTGTGATCAACATTATTCCTACAAGTAGCATGTTGAACTTATAGGCAAGGACCATAATGCTGGTGATTTTCACATGTACCATATCCAGACCGGTATGGTCCACCTCTCCTTTGGCCTTCCAAACCGACTCCTTGTGCATGGGAGAAGGAAGCAAAACTCTGCACAAGTGCAACTGTTATAAGAATGTTTCAATAGGCATATCAATATAATCTTAATTCAGAATGTACATGCCGCATAGATGGCACTCACAGTCAACGTACAACTGATATCATAATATGCAGTTTAAGCAATACAACTGGATGATAAATTTACTTCTTTTTTTAACTCTTTAGATTGTGAGGTACAGGTACTTGTATTCATATGAGATTGTTATAATTAATCAGATTATATCTCTGGTAATATGTAATTAGAGAAAATAAATGACATGATTTTGTTACTGATAAGTTCATATTTACAAATATAATGTCATCATTTATTTAAATTAAACATAAAAAGCCACCAGAGTATGGATCCAACATTGGACTACCTAGAACATGAATTGCCCTGGATTTTTACTTCGAACCTCCTTTTTTTGGGAACTCTCTCTCTTTTTTACATTTAAAAAACTGAAAAAAAAATAAAACTTAAGAAATAAACAAATAATATCTCAACAATCATTCCTAAATTCATGATAAGCATTACACAAAAAAAAAACTTTGAGGAATGAACTTATTTGTCCTCAGGAAAAGCCACCTTTGCAGAACATCACAAAGCAGAGAATGACAAAATTGAATCTTAGAAAGACCTTTGCAAAAAATACTAAGATTGTAGCACTAAACCATCAATTCATAATAAACAGTGCTTTCTTTTTGTATTGAAATCTTCAATGCTGTATGGGCATGGCAGTGCTCCAACTCCCAAAGTTTACTAAGCCAAAGCATCCTCCACTTCCTTCCACACTTCTGAATTACTTGAAAACTTCTCCTTCATCTTCTCCATAATCTCCTTGGCATCTTCTACTCTAGAATTGCTTGCAAGTCCTGTCACAAGCATTTTCATTGTAGAGAAGCATGGCACCCAATTTTTATTCTCAATCTTCTTATATACCTCATATGCCATATTGCAGTCTCCACTTTTGCAAAGGAAATAAATCACAGTGAAATAAAACTTACTGTCCCCAACAAACCCTTTTGCTCCCATCTCCTTATAAAGCCTCTTGACCTCTTCCAAATCTCCTTCCTTGCAAAACCCATGTATCAAATGATTGTAACTAACCCAATTCGCTTTTAACCCCTTCCTATTCATCTCTTCAAACAGTTCCTTTGCCTCACTGACCCGTTTCAACTTGCATAGGCTCTGAATCATCACATTATAGACTGTCAGACCGGGCCCGCATTTGTGCTTTGTCATAAGCCCAAGCACCGTTTTGACATCATCAAATTTCTCTTCCTTGTAAAAACCAGAAAGGGCAGTACAGAAAATAGCCCGGTTTGGCCTAACACCCCTTTGAAGCATTTCATCAAGTATGGAGTAGAATGATCTGGATGTACCGGACTCACAAAAGGACTTTATAACCGTGTGGTATGTATCCAAATCAGGTGTCACATTATACGATTTTGGAAACTCACTGTATATCCGAGGGATTTCAGAATGTCTCTTTGAGATAATGCATGCCAGGAGGAGGGAGTTGAGAGAATGAGTTGACGGATGGGCCTTAAAGGTGGAAATGGCATCTTCTAACAAACCTCCTTGGCCGAACAAAACAATGGCGTGAGGTGGGTAATAGGGGAGGAGGAGAGAGGAAATGAGGGATCTGAGAGGCTTGATGGATTGAGACGAGGACAGCCTATTGACGGCCATGGAGAAAGCGGAGCGGTCGAGGTGGTTGGTAGGGGAGAGTGCGGCGGCTCGACAAATCTTGACGATCTCGTCGGGGTCGGTGGTTTTTTTTAGAAGGGAAAGCGCTGCCCGGGATTTCTGCTTGCTGGTGAGTGGTGTGGCTGGATCGGACGGGTTGAGAATGGCTGAGGGGGAGGTGGAGAGGTGGCGGCGGAGAAGGAGGTGGAGGCGGATGCGGGAGGTGATCGCCATGCTTCTACACTTTTACTGGAGTCAGCAGCTAGGGTTTTGGAGCTTTCGAGAGAACTGGAGAGAGTAGGTTTTTTCGCTGCCAGTTTATCTGCCGTAAAACTGTGCCACGCAATCTCAACCGCTCGTTAAGAATTTTGTCTAAAATTTTAAAACTCAGAAAAATCATGTATGTTTGATTAAAATCGAATGATTAAAGAGTGTCCTATTTACTCTGTCATCACAAGTTCACAACTGTGGGAGCACATATGAACTCACAAATTAATCATCTAAGTTCTTTCTACAACTTTTGAATTTTTTTTACTTCCTATCCCAAGTTTTTAAAATAAATAAATAAATAATGAGGATGATACAAATGTCTTATATTTTTCGTACCTCACAAACACCTCGTATTTTTATCTTTATTTTCAAAGTTCATCAATCGATCCGGACCGCTCAACATGATATCCATATTAAAATGTTCTTGGCGACCAAATTTTATATTTTTTTTAGAAATTATTTACTATTTTTCTTGATAGTTACAAAATCACTATTTTTGGATGGTTTAGAAACAGTAATATTATACCTATCTAAAAAAATAGTAAATAATTTCCAAAAACTATAAAATTTGATCTTCAAGCACAATTTAATATGGAGATCGTATCGAGCGGTTCGAATTGATTGTTTGAACACTGAAAACGAAGATAAAGAATATTAAACACGATGAGATGAGGCATTTGAACCCTCATCATTAATAATAATGTGCTGTGTTAAAAAAATTAACAATACTGTACTTATTTTTTAAACACTTGCATTCAAAGCAAAGAAAGAAAAATTAATTACTAATTTATGAAAGTAGACATAACACTTCGCTTCTAAACTGCAAATGCTCAAATTTTGTGCTGACAATTTATCCAATTGCAAAACGTTAAGAGGTAAGACAAACACTAACGCATGCATTTAGATCAATTTTATAAAAAAATTATGTATTTATAAAAAATTTGTGCTCATGCACTCAATTTTAGAAATAATATTGTTAATATTTGTAAGAGGATGGTTCTAATACCGCATACCTTTTATACCTTATCATACCTCATATTTAATATCTTTGTTTTCAAAGTCCAAACCGTCAATCCAAACTGCTCAACATGATATTCATACTAAAATATGCCTAGGGATGAAATTTTATAATTTTTAGAAAAATTTTACAATATTTTAAGATAGGTACAAAATCACTATTTTCGGACAGTTCAAAAATAGTGATTTTGTACCTATTTGAAAAAATAGTAAAAAAAATTCAAAAATTATAAAATTTGGTCTCGAAGTATATTTTAATATGGATATCATGTTGAGCGGGTTGGATCGATAATTTAGACTTTGGAAACGAAGATATAAAATATGAGGCATGATGAGGTATTAGAACCCTCCTCTATTTTTAAAATCTAATTATTGATATTAAGAATAGTTCAAATGCTTCATTATGCTTTATTATTAAAACTTTAATACTTCAAATTTAAAACTTAAATGTTATAATAAAACTATTAGATATGAATATCATTCTGTATGAATATGTAAAAGATTATGGTATTTCAATTTTATTTTAATTATTATCAAAAGCTTAAATATAATTTTTTTAATAATTCTTAGACATTGATTTTTTAATTTATTATTGAAATGAAAATAAAATCATTTTACGTTTAAGTAAATATTTTAATATAAATCACATTTAATAATTTTATTTTAACATATATATTTTAGAATTTTTAACATGACGGAGATACAATAAATGAAGAAATGGTTTGGATCGAGCTGCTTTATTTCATTTGATCACCGATGCTTACTTAAAGGTTTTATTGTTTTTTGGATCTGAATCTGTTATTTTATTCAATAGATCCTGTTATTTCATTTTAATGGCCCGTGATTGCACGAACCATGCAATAGCGCATTTCAGATATCGTAATAGTTATAGAGATGGGCTAGAAATGAAATGGGCTCTATAAATGGGCCGAAAAGGATAAACAATTGACAGAGGAGCCCATGATCACATCGAAATTTCATCGCAATAGACATCGAAATTTCTGTTCTCGTTCCCCAGGCACGGGAAGCAACGAAGCGCTCTCCCTCTCGAATCTGTGCGAAATCTTTCGACCAAGAGTAAGCAGTTCTTTTCCTTTTTTTCATTTGTTCACATTGTTCTTCAGCTATAATTGATTTCATTGTTCAATAATCTCTTGGATCAATGCTGGTTTCATCTTCGGTGGTTCTATTGCTAGTCGAGCTAGTATTTAGTGTTATTCCTTGTGAGACATTGTCACAACCTGATAGTACTTTTTGGCGAAATTTACTCTTTCAAGTCAACCTTCTCTCTCTATTTTTCCGTGAGCTAAACCTTATTTCCAGAAAATGGAGGACACCTTCTGCTATTTGCTTCATTTGTTAATTATTACAAGCATTAGTTTGGATATAAACTTTTAAGTAATTCTATATGAATAATTTGACGTGGTCAATGCTGAAGTTGCCCACAGTTTGTGGTAATTTGCACTAATTGATTTGCTGGATTGGTGTTAGTTGTCTAGATCTCTCTTCTTATTGGCGAGTTTATGGTAATGACATCACCTTTCTCAAATTACCATTTGATTTATCACTAATGGTAATCTTAACTTGAGATCAGAACACATCTCTCTAACTTTTATGTTTGGACCTTATGATCTGTCTCAGTTTGTCTGTCTTGATATTTGAGGCATATAAGCTCTTAATCTATTGTTTGGAATTATTTCATTGACACTGTTGCTAAGTAGGCACAAATAGAGATATATAATAGTACCACAGCATATATACTGGATTAATTAAGAAGTACCACAATTAATTGGCAGTTTGGAAAATGGTACCATGATAGTTAGTAATTCTGTAAATACTTTTACATAGATTATTCCAGGATTCTGTACAAACTGGCATGCCAAGTGTATATTCAGTGAATTGTCCCAATGAGTTCTTCCCACCTACTTGCCTATCACAGTGTGCCAGTAATTTGTTGTATCAAGCTAACCATTTATGCTTTGTATTTTTGCAGTAATACTGCAAAATGAGGCATTTGTATTCTAAAAATTGCCATCACTTCTCGCTCCAATCACTTGTTATCTACTTATCCTCCATCACAATTTTGGTTCTGTGCAATCATGCTTTGGCTAATGCGGTAGGTGGATTTTATGAAGGTTACATCCTCCAATACTTTTGAAAATGCTTGAATTGTATCTCTTAATTTATTTTTGTGTAATTGACTAACTCAAGGAAGGTCCATCTTTCCAGGTTGGTGAAGACAATCAAGGAACCAGTACTTGTATTCCTTGCTCTGCTACCTATCTTGCGGCTGATCCGAACTACCCCAATGTCTTATCAAATGGATTTGTTTCAACCAAATCATGCAAGAGCTTACTTAATATTGTAAAAGTAATCAAAATTCCCAATTTGCATCGGAGTTTGGAAGGCGAAGGCTCTCACCGCCGTTTAATTTCAAAGATAATAGGAATTGAGTCTGACTCTTCATCAACCTACCTTGATGGATTCAATTGTGAGCTTGTGATTATTGAGAGTCTTAATGGGGTCTTTGCTGACCCGTTTGAGTTGCAACGCCTTGTAAACCGTCGAGGTATACATCTTATAGAACCTTTGGTTTAATTAATGCTTAACCACTCATACTCAAGCGTAACTATGTTGGTTAGTGTTGGGGGAAATCTTTCTATAACCATTCAGCATAAAAAAGCCTTTAGGACAACTTAGAGGAAATAGTGACTGGTACTATATTGCACATCACCTTAGTTGTACACGGTTTATATTTTGTTTTTAATTTATTGATGAGTTTAATATATTTATTAGTCTAGTTTATCTCGACGCGGCTGTTTTTGGGGACACAAATCTGGAACTACCTGCTGCTTTGTCAAATAGCTCTTTTGTTGAGATCCACATGGACCTCACTTCATCATCGAAAAAAAATCACGAGCTTGTTATTGAGCTGCCTCTCCATGTTAGATATGCAGTAAGTTCATAAAATTAAACTCCTTTGTTATTTCAGACATTAAATAATAGAAACTTCTGATAATTTGTTACGACTTGAAATTTGTAGCCTCTTTATGGTAGCGGCTACTCAAAGGTGGAGATTTCGCAGCCAGATTTGTACGTAAGATGTAGAAAAAAGGACATAGATAATGATTGCCGATGGGGGGTAACAGATCTGGAAGTGGGACCTACAAAGACGGTGAAGTGGCTTATACCATGTGGAGATGAAGCTCACACTACTGTCGTATCAAGTCTCACTTTCCTTTCGGCTCTGATCTGTGCTTTGTCAATAGTCTTTGCTTCTATTTTCTATCGTCCAACAATTTATACTAAAGATCAGTAGTTTGTGTTGCTTTATTTTTCTTTTGTTCAGTTGAGAATTGGGTTGTGATCAATTTTTCTTTTTCTTTTGAGAAGCATCACTTTTTGGGGGTATTCTTTCAACTGTCAAGGTCAATTTTCTTTTTCTCTGGAACGTCACGCTCAATATTTCAGCTATGCATCCTACTGGAATCAGGGGGGGGGGGGGGGGGGGGGGGGGGGGGATTTATTGCTCTTCATCGAACAAAAAAAATTTTTAAAACACATTGATAAATTTACCTTATCTTAGTAAGGCATATATTAGTTTATAAAATTTACCATGTCTTTAGGCGGGTTGTCTGGTTTTTTTTTTTTTTTTTTTTTTAATATTTGCCTTCAGATTGGACTACCCCTCCTTTTTTAATGGCTCATGCTGTCATGCAAGTCTTTTTCTTCTTCTTTAATTTCTCTTGAAATTGGCCAAAATCAGGTCCATTTTGTTCGTTTTGTTGAGATGATTTTTATTCTTGGTTCTTTTTTTAAGTGTTAACTTACAAAATAAAGATTATGCTTTATTGTAGGATTGTCATTGATAACCATGTATTTTTTTTTAGAAGTTAAAACTCACGAGTTTCACTACAGTTGCACCAGTAACATTTTTGTTACCCATTCATTTTTTAATGTAGTGACCATATCTTCCAATTGCAGCTGATTATCCTTTCACTGTTAGAATTTACTCATCATCTGACCCAAGCTAGATGGTAGGGTGTACAGTGTACATGGCTCGGGTTGGTCGGATTTTGTCTACGTTTTGAATCTGATCAATAGTTGTAGAGTTATGACACTTCTAATGGTGAGATATGTCCATCTGTGCCAATTAACACTATATGCAAAATTTTCAGAAAGTTCAAATTATGGGCTTGAGACTTTTCAGAAAGGAGACACTGAGAATATTTTGGTAGAAGAGGTAGTCTTTAACTTCTGATTAATAAGGTTTTTATATCGTAACAGAATGCTATCCGCCTATAATATCTCAACTGCTGCTTAAACAAATATTTAGACCAGTAATTGTCGGAGAAAGTGGAATTCATGCACGAGATCTGATGCAAGTGGCCCCTCTTAATGCTATTTTTCATAATTATTTTTGGATAAGAGTTGGTATTAGTTGGGTTTGGTTGTACTTCCGAGGTCATCAGTCTGACTTGCTTTATTTTTAAACAGTGACTCAGTGAGTCCACTGTGCACGTTCTTGGTTCTCTTTAATTTTAGAGAAATTTAGATATATGTCCATCATAACTTCATCAATTAGATATTTATCCATCAAAATTTTAAAATTAGTTATTTCTCATTCAAATTCATTTATTTTATTTTTATACCCATTTGTGATTTAACCAATTAAAACGACTACTTAATACTGATAAAAATAAAATGACATTTTTGCCCTTATTCCTTCATTTGCTAATAACCGGCCCTCCTCTTCTTCCCCATTACTCATTTCTTTTCTTTTCTATCTTTTTTTGCAAAAGAAAAAATGTCCGAGTCACAATCAAATTGGAGGCCCAATTTGCAACGACAGTGTGATTGTGCTTGTGTTAATCCAAAAGAGAAAGCTCCCTTTAAATTTAAAGAGTACAATCAAAGTATAACACAAAGAACCAAACAATGTGATATACTTATATCGATCATTAATGAGGCTATGTGTGTAGAAATAGCGACTAAGATAAAATCCTAGTATCTGTTTGATTTTGATCCGACGGGTCAAATCTCCTTCCTCCTCCTAATCCTATCCTCTCATTAAATATTCCCTCTTAGCTCTTTAATTTATCTACTTCTGAGAAGTTCTTCTTTTGCAAAAAAGAAACAAAAGAAATAACTCAAATAAATAACAGAGAAGAAGAAGAGAACCGGTTATTAGCAAAAGGGAATGAAGAGACGAGGACAAAAACGTCATTTTACTTTTTATCAATATTAAGTAGTCGTTTTAATTGGTTAAATCACAAAATGAGTATAAAAATAAAATAAATGAGTTTGAATGGGGAAATAACTAATTTTAAAGTTTTGATGGATAAATATCTAATTGATGAAGTTATGATGGACATATATCTAAATTTCTCTTAATTTTATATCTTTCTAGTTGTAATGTAGATCAATTCATGAATGTTGGTTTTTTTTTTTTTTTGTTTTGTTTCTTGTCTATGCTGATGAGTGTGACCCTCTAAAAAGGTTTATACTTGGATTATAATTAGCATTTTGTTTTACTTATTCATTCTTTAGTCTTTACAGATTGGAGTACATACATGAAACTAAAATCCTTCTCAAAGTCATTGGAGTCTATTAACTAAAATCCTCCTCATTGCACGAACGTTAACCCGCAAAAAGAGTAGCCTATAAATGAACTCGATCGTTAGATTTGCTATGAAATTAAATAAATTTTCTTGCTAGTGCCTTTGAAAAATTTGAATTAACTTCCGTATGTAAATTCCAGAAACAACTTGTACCAATTAAAGCTGATGTGTTCAAATGCTTATTGATGATTTTCTAACCCCTAGCCACAAAAGTCTTCATTCCAATCCTTGCAGTCGTCCACGAGTAGTGTGCAAAGCCGCATTTCCCGTTGGCCCGTACACAAACTGTGAAACATTTTTTTTCATAGTTCTGTAGACTGTAATCCAGACTAGTTAATTTAATATCTCAACTACTTGATAGCTGCCACCTTGGTAACCTTACAGGCTTATATTATATAAACTCCTTGGCATCAACTAAGAAGCACCAACTAAAACAAGCTCAACCATGGCTACTCTTTCTAGGTTAATTTGTAAACCATCTCCCAGCACTGCCTCCTTTCTTGATACCTCCTCTCCATGCCCCTTCGACACGAAACCATCAAAGGTTTCCCTCTCGCATCACAAATCCAGCCGCACATGTCGTATCTCCTGCAGTGCCGGTGAGTCAGACACACCAAAAGTTGACCGTCGTAACGTGCTCCTCGGTCTAGGTGGCCTATACACTGCCACATCAGCCCTGACGCCAACTCAAAATGCAAATGCAAAACCTATTGCTACACCAAACATCACCACTTGTGGTCCAGCTGACCTGCCACCTGGTGCTGTTAAAACAAACTGTTGCCCACCGGGCTCGGGTGTTGACCCGATTGACTTCAAACCACCTAACGCGTCGACACCACTTAGAGTCCGACCGGCTGCACATGCAGTCACTCCAGATTACATTGCCAAATTCAATGATGCAATCCAAAAGATGAAGGCTTTACCTGACTCTGACCCGAGAAGCTTCACACAACAAGCCAACATCCACTGTGCATACTGTGATGGAGGTTACGACCAAGTCGGATTTCCTGACATGGAATTGCAAGTGCACAACTCATGGCTCTTTTTCCCGTTTCACCGGTGCTACCTATACTTTTTCGAGAGGATTCTCGGCAGTCTGATCAATGATCCGACTTTTGCTATTCCATTTTGGAACTGGGATGCACCGGATGGAATGAAGATGCCAGCTCTCTATACCAATAAGAGCTCGCCACTCTATAACCCGAAGAGGAATGCGGGACACGTGTCAGGGAAGATGATTGATTTGGACTTCAGTGGGAGAGAGCATGTTATGACGGATAAACTGATGATTGATCACAACCTCAAGATCATGTACCGGCAGGTATATATGAAAACCTTTTCCCTTTACTGATTCAGTTAGCAACAAAAGAGAATAAGGAAAACGCTTACTGATTCAGCGATGAAGTTAAATTTGAAACGTAGAGTCTTTTTTCCGAGAAGTGGTATCTGAGCTAACTTAAAAGTTACAATACTCTAAGCTTTACTTTATAATTAGAAATGCAAATACCATAACATATAGAGCTAAAATGGTATCATTTATTCCAAACATTATGGTTCATCACCTTCTCTTCCAAAGCTATGATATTGTATATTTGTATATATAACAGCAAGTCAGCAACAATTCACCGCAAACCAGGTACATGAGGCTAAACCAGGTACTCCTAGGTTGTAAATAATTTTCTACTTAATGCAATCATTTGCGGCACTTTGCCGCAAACCTTAAAAAAAAATAAAGTCAACAATAATTCACATAAAAAGAAAAGGGCTCACTGATAACAAAAACTTATCTTCGTTGATGGATAAGAAAAAAATGTACATAATAATATACATCATCACTGGTCGAAGCCTTAATTTATGACTTTTCTAATTAAGGCTTTCGACCAAGACAACTGTCCCACAATCCTATTGTATGAGATGAGGGTCAAAAGTCTTCAAACCTTTAATAATATTTCAAATTTGTATATCGCAAGTTGGAGGTATCCCATTCAGCACCTGTATTAGATTATGTTTCCATTTATGTAGTTAATGTAAACATTTAGTCAATCATTGATATGGAATGCCTTGGTCTGTTTTGACCAGTACTGTCATATTACTACTCTGAGCCAAACCAGAGAATTATGCGCCATATCTCTGCATTATTTTAAAGATTACTAACAAAAAAATGAACAGCTATGTCAACTAATCTGAAAGTAATGAGATCATGGTCTAGAATATATGATAGTAAATTTTATCTTTCATGTAAAAGACACAAGTTCAAAATTAGTGCAAATTACACTTGGTGATTTGAATTTTTTTGACTCTCATTCTCTTGGTAGAAAAAGTAATCTGACATTTACACTGTGATGTTAGATGGTCTCCAACAGCCCAACAGCCTCACTCTTCTTTGGCAGCCCGTTCCGAGCTGGGGACGACCCGAACCCCGGTGGCGGTCAGGTTGAGAACATACCTCATGGCTCAATTCATGTCTGGTCAGGCGACCCCACTCAGCCATCTGGTGAGGACATGGGCAACTTCTACTCAGCAGGCCGGGACCCGCTTTTCTATGCGCACCATACCAACATTGATCGCATGTGGTCCGTTTGGAAAACCCTTGGTGGTAAACGCACCGACATAACGGACCCTGACTGGCTTGACGCATCGTTTCTCTTCTACGACGAGAATGCCAAGGTTGTCAGGATTAAAGTGAGAGACGTCCTTGACACAACTAAGCTGAGGTACCAGTACCAAGATGTGAGTATCCCGTGGGCCCAGTCAAAGCCTACGGTTACCCAAAGGGTGAGAGATGTCTTTGCCAAGGAGGCCAAAGCAGCCGGAACAGCAGTTGCGACCAAATTTCCCTTGACGCTTGATAAACCAGTGTCTGTGACTGTTAAGAGGCCAAAGGTGTCACGGAGCAAGAAGGACAAACATGAGAAAGAAGAGATCCTGATCGTTGACGGGATTGAGGTCGACCGAGATGTTGGGGCTAAGTTTGATGTTTATGTTAATGCTGATGAACACACCAAGGTGGGGGCGGGCGGCAGGGAACTGGCTGGTAGTTTCTTGAATGTGCCACACAAGCACAAGCACAGCAAGAAGGAGAAGGCAATTAAAACCAAGCTCCAACTCGGTCTTACCGAGCTTTTGGATGATATTGGTGCTGAAAACGACGACAGCATAGTAGTGACTCTTGTTCCCAAGGCAGGGGAGGGGATGGTGAAGATTGGTGGGGTAAAGATTCATTTGGTTGATTGATCGAGTTGTACTGGTGCACAATCTTTTCTAGAATTTCCTTGAACCAAATAAAGCAAGCACGCTTGCGCAGTTACTGTTCTGGTCCTAGATATTTTCTTTATCTCTCATTTGTATGGTGTTTGTATTTTATCATTGAACAATTGAAGCTTAGTATGAGGAACTTTTAATAACTTCCATTCCTTTTGTTGGGTATTAAATTTCTGTACTCCAAATAGTTTTTCCTTGCATTGAGGGGAGCCCAGTTGATATTGGCATTCAAGGAGATCAGAGTCATCAGACTGTCGATATTACTGTACCATTTAATTTCTTTTTGGTACTGTCCTGTTCTGCCTGCTTTTACAATTGGTACTGCTAAGAAACTGAAAATTGACATCTTGCTTAACAGTAAGTAATAATTTCAATTTCCTCATACTTCCTTGCAGTAATTAATTTTTGTGACATTCTGATTACTTAACTATATCACCAATCTTCACTGGATGATGGCATGCATATTATTTTCTAATAGAGGAGAATCACAGTGTGTGGATGGATTAGATAGAGAGGTGTTGAACTTGAGATTGAATTAAAAGAGAAATAATTTCATTGATGGATAATCCTTTTACAATGCTTCTAAGGTCTATTTATAAGGTACAAGGCTCAAAGAGCCATTAGAGAAATTTAGTAAAGTAAAGAGCCGTTGGAGATTTTCTACATATCTGACAAATTTTTTTTTTTTTTCTCATTTTTTAGCAAGTATCGGAAAATAGGGAAGAGGGAGGTATTTGGTAAAAGTTGTATTGGATTTGCTAGCTAAGTGTCTCCAAGACTTTCATATTCAATAATATATATATACCATGATTTTGAGGTTTATTGATGGTAAACAATGTTTTTTCATGAAATAGAAATATTATACCTCTTTTTAGTCGAATTTGACAATAGCGTTTCTGCCTAACGTGTTTAATGTTGTAATCTCAATTCTTGGTTCTTATATTTCTTAGATAGAGAGAAGGTCTAAGCGTTTGGAATAGTGAGTATATGTATAATGTAATTATTTTTTAAATTTTAATACTATCATATGTAGAAGGGTTTCACCCATCACATAACTTCCAATTTTTCCAGTCGTGATCAATTTGAATTTGATAATCTAATTCAGGTTCATGGACATTCAATTCGAATTATTCTCGTTAATATAGAAAATAACTAAATTGAATGGCAAACATATTGTAAAATTTTCAGTATTGTACACTCATATTTTGGATTGTTTCCAGATTGTTTCCAGATTGTTATCTTCTCATGAAAAATCTAATTTTTATGTTATTGGAATTCTAAAAAATTATGAAGTAGGAAGTTGCTTGTAATTTTTTTTCCGGCCTTAAAAGTATTTTATTTACCAAATAGACAATATATAATCATATAGATAAAACTAAGATTGCATTTGACAAAGCGGTGGCAAAATTCAAGAATGGAGTCATTCCACAATGCTTTGACTTTGGTCAATAAATGTGTCTCGGCAACAGAAAATTCAAACTTGTATACAACCAACACAAAAGATTGACATTCACAAACAAAAGAAGAATAAGAGATTCCATATTAAGCAACCTTTGTTCTAATGATAAAAGACAACGTTTTCAGCACAGAAGACACGAGTTTGAAATCTGAACGAAATTTTTTTTATGAACATTAAAATTTGAATGACTAGATATCCACCCTTCTAAAAAGAAGTTTCTCATCTTACAACCCAACTAATTCTGGAGATCTCCATTTTAGATATCTTAAGATTCATGCCGGTGCAAGATTGCATACAATTATTACATACAAGATTTTAATCCAACGAACAGAAAGACCACAAATTAAGTTGTTCTAACGAAATACACGATTGCAAACAAAATACACAGTTGTAGAAACAAATTCAGATCCAGTGCAATACCTTACAATGAGATGGTTGGCCGTTTTAACTGGGCACAAACGATTACACGCGTATAGATCGTGAGATATCCGTTCTACCTGCTTTGCTGATTTGTGTGAGCCACTGCACATAAAATTACAAAGTTAAGCCGTAAAATAATTTCACCAATAAATGTAGAGAAATCTGGTGCGATGCAGCAAAGTATAAAAATGGAGAGTAATCTTTGAATTCATAGCAATTAGCACATGGAGAATTTTTATTTATAGAAAATATTATAAAATAATAGAAGAATAGAGAAAGGGTACCTTGAAATTTAAATGTATAGATGGATCGGAATTTCTTTCGCTTCAAACTTTGGATCAGAAGTATTTCTCCAATCCAATTATTTATTTATTGAGTGAGGCTACGGTACTATGCATAGCACGGATTGGTCCGTGCTACGGCTCAATATTTGAGTTTTCAAAATTCTAACGGTCGATCCGAACCGTTCAACATGATTATAAAATGAATATGTACTTGCAAACCAAATTTTACATTTTTTTCGAATTTTTTTACTATTTTTTAGATAGGTAGAAAATCACTGTTTTTGGATGGTCCAGAATTTTCAGATCAAGTAATTTTCTACCTATCTAAAAAAATAGTAAAAAAATTCAAAAAAATGTAAAATTTAGTTTGCAAGTACATATTCATTTTATAATCATGTTGAACGGTTCGGATCGACCGTTAGGATTTTGAAAACTCAAATATTGAGCTGTAGCACGGACCAAACCGTGCTATGCATAGTACCGTAGCCTCACTCTTATTTATTTTCAGATTGTGTTAGATCATTTGTGACCTCCACCATTGATAAGTGAGTCCCGCTTCTCATCGATTCTTTCTGTAATGTCACTGTACAATATATTGTATAAGAGGAGGGTTCCAATGCACCCACTCTTTTATCTGCATTTTCAAAGTCCGAATAGTCGATCCGAACCGCTCAACATGATCTTCATAATAAAATATGCTTGGAGACCAAATTTTATATTTCTTTACTTTGAAAAACTTGATCAAAAAAATTGTCGGCTAATTGAAAATTATATATATATATATATAGAGAGAGAGAGAGAGAGAGAGAGAGGAGCTAATATCAAAACGTTTGTTCCTAAGTCCTCGTGCAACTGAATTGTTTTCGGATTTTCAAAATCCAAACGGTCGATCCAAACCGTTAGATGTGATCTCTATATTGATGTGTTTGGAGACCAAATTTTACAGTTTTTTTAATTTTTTTTTACTATTTATTAAGCCACTTTTTGAAGATTGCTGATTCGGGTGAACAGTAAAAACAGTGCAACCGAATTCTGAATCTTGTGATCAGCTATTTTCAAAGTGCCTTAATAAATAGTAAAAAAATTACAAAAAATGTAAAATTTGGTCTCCAAGCAGATTTTAATATAGAGATCACATCTAACGGTTTGGATCGACCGTTTGGACTTTAAAATCCAAAAACCATTCGATTGCACAAGGACTTAGGAACAAACATTTTGATATTAGCAACTATATATATATATATGATATACATATGTTGTCTAACTGAAAAATTTGTTTCATGAATTATATATTCATTAAAATCTTTTATGCGTTCATGGAAATCTAATAAGAGAAAAGGAGGTGTCAAAAATGATAAGAGTAATAGGAGGTAGGGGAGGGAGGGGGAGGGAGGAAAATGAGGCCCTCACAAGGACATCTTGTTAATAACTTTAGAGAAGTTGTATTTTGATTGAAAAATTTGGAAGATAGGGCAATTTGTAAACCCCCCTCTGGAAAATCTCAAAATTACTTATGCCCTCCTCTAAATATTCATAATATAATATTTACCCGTCCAAAATTTAAAAACACAAATTTATTCAATTTATTTATTTGTCTATTGAATCTCATTTTAAATTTTATAAAGTACCCATTTTATCTTTTATTAAAAAAATATGTAGCATGTTCAAGAAATATATTGATTTTTCTAGTTGATCGGTTTTGAGAGCAAATGATTCATTACTTGTGAAGCACAAACTAGCATATACCTAAATGCCAATGTGTATGCGTCACAAGTAGAAAAATGGATTGTTTGTTCTCGAAAACTTATCAGTTAGAAGACATGACATTTTTCTTACACAAAATACATATTTTAATTTATTAATAAATGATAAAATGGATATTTATAAATTTAAAATGAGTTTTATGAGAAAAGTTAACAAATTGGGTAAATTTGTGAGTTTTTTAAATATAGAAGGGTAAATATGATAATATGATTTTTAGAGGGTGGAATACGTAATTTCGAGGTTTATGAGGGCATATATATTCATAATGGTAATAAATCCATCCTAATGATGTCCGATCCATAGATATACATATATTTATTTTAGATCCAACTAAACCGTCCGATTCAACTTCAGAAGCTACCGATTTATAGTACACATTCGATTCCATTCTTATGGACCTAAAAAAAAAAATATGAAACCTCAACTGCATTGAATAATTAACATATCAACTTACAACTCTGTTTATGTGACAGATCATGGCAACATTTTGTTGTTGCATTCATACACCAAAATTTGAAGAATTTGGAGTTTTTTTTTTTTTACTAGATTAACTGATCAAGAATCAAGAATATAATAATATCTTAAAGAATTAATGAGCCGTAAATTTTCCAACCTTTTTATTTTCTACTAGATTAACTGGTCAATGTCTAAATACAAGATCAATGGTATGACAATAGATCACAGTGAAAGCTATAACTGGATCTAGAGTGGTAAAAACGTGTCGTGCCGTACCGAACACGCCGTAACTTTGATTTCGTGTTGTGTTGTGCTATGAGCAAGTGAACAGTCACACGTGCCATGCCCCAAACGTGCTGGTCACGTTTAACTATTTTTTTTCAAAATTTATGGTCACAACACGCGAGTCACGGCACGTAACAGTCACACGTGTCGTGCCATTCCGTGATGGAGCTGGCTCCGCCATGCCATTTTTCCCACTCTAACTGGATCTCCCTTTATATAAAAAAAACGAAAAATTTAAGAAGAGGGTTCAAATATCTTATGTCTTTCATAGTGTCTTATATTTTTTATCTTCGTTTTCAAAGTCCAAACATTTGATTTAAACAACTCAATACGATCTTCATATTAAAGTGTGCTTGAAGACCAAATTTTATATTTTTTGAAAATATTTTACTATGTTTTCAGATAGATACAAAATCATTGTTTTTGAACAATGATTTTGTATCTATCTAAAATAATAATAATACATTATCAAAACAAATAAATTTAGCCTCCAAGCACATTTTAACGTGGACATTGGCATATCTACATTCATTCATAGGGATGCTAAGCCATCGACATGATTTTAAAATTTTAGTTATATATATTAAAATTTAATTGAATTTTAATTTTTGTTAGAACTTTTTATATAATATAACCCCTCATAAAAAATAAAATATAAAATGTCTACTACATTCATTCGTAGGGGTGCTAAGTCACCAACATAATTTTAAAATTTTAGTTATGTATATTGAAATTTTTTGTTAGAACTTTTTATATAATATAACCTCTCATAAAAAACAAATATAAAATGTCTACTACATTCATTCATAGAGGTGCTATGTCACTGACAAGATTTTTAAATTTTACTTATGTATATTGAAATTTAATTGAATTTTAATTTTTGTTAGAACTTTTTATATAATATAACCCCTCATAAAAAATAAAATATAAAATGTCTACTACATTCATTCATAGGGGTGCTAAGTCACCAACATAATTTTAAAATTTTAGTTATGTATATTGAAATTTAATTAAATTTTAATTTTTGTCATAACTTTTTATATAATATAACCTCTCATAAAAATATATATATATATAAAAAATGTCTACTACATTAATTCATAGAGGTGCTAAGTCATTGACAAGATTTAAAAAATTTTACTTATGTATATTGAAATTTAATTTTTGTTAGAACTTTTTATATAATACAAACTCCCCCACATAAAAAAATAAAATATAGAATGTTTGCTTATAGTCATAGTCTAGTGGTAAGAGATTATTTTGTGGTTGTAGAGAACTTAGATCAATTCCCACCCATCACATATTGTGTATTTTAAGTTGAGAAATTTGGATATATACCCATCATAACTTCATCAATTAGATATTTACCCATCAAAATATGAAAATTAGTTATTTCCCCATTCAAACTTATTGATTTTATTAATATACCCATTATTTGATTTAACCAATTTAAAATACTGATTAATATTAATAAAAAATAAAATGACAATATTGCCCTTCTCTTCAAACTATATGTGCAGCGATCCCCCTTTCTTCCAGATTTTTAAGTGAACTTCCAGGAACTCTTCAATTTCGGTGGGCCTCCCTTTCTTCCAATAACTCCCCAATTTTCCACCGATAGCTTCCTTTCTCTCTTCCTTTCTCTCTTCCCTTTTTCTCTTCTAAAATAAGAATTAGATTACTCAACCCTCTTTCTTTTTCTTCCACACGTTACCATCCTCTCAAGCCGTAGCTTCCAGAACGTTTTTGAAATATCTCTTTGACCCCCATCCAATTTTAATTCCCTGTGAACAACTTTGGTTGAACTCTAATCAAACACGATGGGGGAACAGAACGGAGAGTAATGGGCAATATTGTCATTTTATTTTTATTAATATTAATCAGTATTTTAAATTGGTTAAATCAAGTAATGGGTATATTAATAAAATCAATGAGTTTGAATGGGGAAATAACTAATTTTCATGTTTTGATGGGTAAATATCTAATTGATGAAGTTTTGATGGGTATATATCCAAATTTCTCTTTTAAGTTTTAGCTTCCTCTGTCAAGAATTTCTAGTTCTGCCTTTGATTATGAAAATCATGTCGAGCAGTTCAGATTGTCTATTAGATTTTTACAATAAAGATAAATAATACGAGAAATGATGAGACCGACATTTTAAGTCTCCTCTAAATCTAATAAATAAATAAATATATGTATTAATATAATAAATTGTTAAATATATATTTTGAAATTCATATCCGAACTAAACCCTAAACTCTAAACCCTAAATCTCTCTGGATTTTGAGTTTTAGTGGAAATCTATCGGTCCTGACCGACTTTGCTCCTCCTGAAATTTTTTTTGCCCCCTTCTGGATGCTTGATTTGTAATTCGGATTAAATTTAGGGTTAAAATTGAAATAAATTTGTTGAATTTTGATTGATAATTAGAATTATAAGTTAGAGTATCAGAAATTACAATTCAAAACATTAGAAAATATAAGTTAAAAGCATTATTTTTTATCGAGTATCCAATTAGTTAATGAATTTAATATCCGATTCGATATTTTTTTACCCCTTGACGAAAATTCTGGATCCGCCCCTGCTAATCAGCTCGAATTATTAAATTATGTATATTATTAACCGCGCCTGACCTATTGATAATCGAACTAGTGCGGAACTAGTCTGGATCTGTCAGATCGGATGAGCCTAGATAAAGGAATTCATATCCAGTGCAATACGGGGTAAAAATGAAATCTGAATCGTCCATTTAATCTGGTACGAATATTCAAGCCGATACCTATATTCTAAATAGAAATCCGAAATAATTTTAACCTGCGGTACCGCAGTGAAACTAACTCTGGATAAAGGATAAAACCCTTTCCATCGCAACGTCAACTACTCAACTGACATGATAATAAAGAGGCATGGTGAATAGGGGCGGGGGGACATGGCTGGACCAATTGACCAGCACCGACCAAATAAGGTACAACGTGGAAGATGTGGTATATAAATTAATTGGTCGACTTCCGATATTATTTCCCGGAATTTTTTTTATAAATCATAATTAAAAAAATATTTTTACCAAACCAATATAATTATTTTTTTTTACAAAAACTATAAGGACCGAAATGTCATTTCCGGTTCGGTCCCCTTTTTAGATTTTCTGTGACGGCTCATATGAAAATTTGTGAACCAGTACCACAAAAAATCCGAAAAGAGAACCGGACCGAAATGCCATTTCGGTGTAGAATAAAAAAAATAACGGACCGAAATGACATTTCGGTTCTTATAGTTTTTGTACAAAAAAAAATAATCACGTTAGGTTTCGTAAAAAAAAAAAATTTAACTATGGTTTATAAAAAAATTTTATTTCCTGACTTAAATATAATAAAAAAACTTGTTATTGGTCATATCTACAGTGGAGCAGCTGAGAAATGTTGACTGATTAGTAACATTGGATCGGCCGTGGGGGAAACTAAAGCTGCTCGACAGCTCGATGATGACTGATGCATTTTATATATATAGTATAGCTACAGTGAGTCTGGGAAGTAAGAATAAGCAGGAAATGAGTTTTGTTTCGGTCAAATTTCACATTTTGTTTCAGGCTTATATCTCTGTTTCTGTTTTTAAAGATTAAATAGTTAATATGATATTTATATTGAAATGTGATTTGAAATCAAAATTTATATTTTTTTAGAATTTTATTATTATTTGTATAGATAGATAGAAAACCGCTGTTTTTGAATGGATTCTGAACCACAAAAAATAGTGATTTTGAAAAATTCTAAAAAATTAGTAAACAATTTTCCAAAAAATATAAAAATTTGGTCTCTTAGCACATTTCAATATAGAGAACATGTTGAGCAGTTCAAATCATCTCTTTGAAATTTTAATATATAAAATATAGACATGAAGTAAAACAAGACTCTTACTTCGCAACTCACAATAGCCCAACTGATATATATATAGAGAGAGAGGGGTTGGCTAATATCAAAACGTTTGTTCCGGAGCCGTGGTGCAACCAATTGGTTTTCCGATTTTCAAAGTCCAAACGGTCAATCCAAACTGTTAGATGTGATCTCTATATTAAAATGTGCTTGGAGACCAAATTTTATATTTTTTGGAATCTTTTTAATATTTGTTAAGTCAGTTTTAAAATCGCTGATTATTTAATAAACAGTGAAAAATTTCTGGATTATTGAAAACAACGATTTTAAAAATGACTTAATAAATAGTAAAAAAAATTCAAAAAAAATGTAAAATTTGGTCTCCAAGCACATTTTAATATAGATTGAATATTGAACAGTTTGGATCGACTGTTTGAACTTTAAAACTGTAAAAACCAAAGTGTTTGTTCCACGGCCTAGGAACAAACGTTTTGATATTAGCCAACTGGGAGCGGCTAAGTTGCTGCCGGCAGCATTTCGGCAAGGTGCGTACGGGGTCATTTTTACTTCACGCTCATATTCTTATTTTGAAAATCTAAACAACCAATCCGAACCGCTCAACATGATCTCCATATTGAAATGTGCTTGGAGACCAAATTTTACATTTTTTGGAATTTTTTTACTATTTATTAAGCCACTTTGAAAATCCCTGATCGAATAGTCCAGAATTTTTTATTGTTTTTTACTGTTCACCCGGATCTGTGATTTTTAAAGTGGCTTAATAAATAGTAAAAAAATTTAAAAAAAATGTAAAATTTGGTCTCCAAGCACATTTCAATATGGAGATCATGTTGAGCGGTTCGGATCGATGGTTTGGATTTTCAAAATGAAATATGAGCGCCTCTCTCTCTCTATATATATATATAGAGAGAGAGAGAGAGATGGGCTATTCTGCTTTGCAAAAGTAAAGTGAATGTTTTACTTCGGACTCGTTTTCAGATTTTCAAAGTCCAAACAGTCGATCAAGACCGTTAGATGTTCAATCTATATTAAAATCTACTTGTAGACCAAATTTTACATTTTTTGGAATATTTTACTATTTATTAAGCCACTTTGAAAATTGCTGATCCGGGTGAACAGTAAAAACAGTTCAACAAAATTCTGGACCATGTGATCAGCAATTTTCAAAGTGGCTTAATAAATAGTAAAAAAATTCGAAAAAAAATGTAAAATTTGGTCTGCAAGCAGATTTTAATATAGATTGAACATCTAACGGTTTGGATCGACTGTTTGGACTTTGAAAATCTGAAAATGAGCCCGAAGTAAAACGTTCGCTTTACTTTGCAAAGCACAATAGCCCTATATATATATATATATATATATATATATATAGTCCGGCTAATATCATAATGTTATAATTTCAACCTAAGTTATAACGAGTTATTTTTTGCGATTTCAAAGTCCAAACAGTTGATCCGAACCGCTCAACATGATCTCCATATTAAAATGGGTTTGGAGACCAAATTTTATATTTTTTGGAATTGTTTTACTATTTTTTTAGATAGGTACAAAATCACTGTTTTGATTGTCCAGAATTATCTGAAAACAGTGATTTTGTACCTATCTAAAAAAATAGTAAAAATGTTCCAAAAATATAAAATTAGGCCTCCAAGCCCATATATGGAGATCCTGTTGAGCGGTTCGGATTGACTATTTGGATTTTGAAATCGCAAAAATTGACTTGTTATAAATTAGGTTAAAATTATAACGTTACGACATTAGTCGGACTCTCTCTCTCTATATATATATATTCATTATTTTCGTGATCGGTTTGCCAACTTCCAATTTAGTTTATTTAAAAACTTAAAATGAAAATTTAAAAATATGAGGTACTGTTTTTAAATTACATTCCTATTTCATGCTAAAACCAGAAAAACCACAATACTTCATTAATATTGTGATGGGTTTAGTTTTTTTTGTTTGTAATGTGCACATGTTCAATAGATCTAATAAATTAAATAGATTTCAGAATTAATTGAACTCTTATGTAATAGAAATACTACCACTATAAAGTTGCACAGAAACATATTTTTACTTTTTAGCAATGCTATGCTAATATGAAATAGAAAAAAAAAATTAAATGAGTCTGCTCCTCCAAGAAAATAAAAAGCAATAAATAAAGAATTAACTACAATGCATTATCAATGTCTAAATACAATTTTTTTTTTTCAAAAACTCAATATCTGTAGAGCTAATATATTTACTCTTTAAAAAAAATCTAAAATTTCTAAAAGAGTAATTTTAAGAATTATTTGAACAATTTTAAGAAGGGCTAATTTCCTACGTACCCTTCAAGATTTAAAAAGCAAAAGGCACCTGGCCCTATAACTTCCTCCTAAAAAAATGGTTTTGAGGCAATACTAGTGGGTGAACCAAACGAATCAATAGCTTGTTTGATTTAATGATCAAAACTAATTACTGAAATTTATTTCTTATAACATATAGTAGACATGAGCATTGCTAATATAGACATCAAGAATTAATCAAGAATATAGATAAAGGGAGGGATCAATTGACAACTTTGACAATTAGAAAAAATAATGTTTAAATTTTAAAATGTGCTTCCAGATCAAATATGATTTCCACAATAAAATGTGCTTCCAGTAATCAATATGATCAACTGTTTAATATGATGTAAAATTCAGACCAACTGTTCAATATGATCTCCACAATAAAATATGCTTCCAGATCAAATTTTACATTTTTTTTAAATTTTTTTACTATTTATTAAGATGGGTACAAAATTCAATGGTCTGAATTTGACTAGTTTTTGTACACATCTTAATAATAGTAAAAAAAATCAAAAAAATGTAAAATTTGATCTAGAAGCACATTTTATTGTGGAGATCATGTTAAACGGTTTGGATCGACGATTTGAACTTTGAAAATACAGAAAATTATTATTATAACTTGAGTGAGGCTATGGTACTTCGGCTAGTGTACTATGGCTAGTGTACTACGGCTCAATATGGTACTTTTTAAAATCCTAACGGTCGATCCGACCGTTCAATGTGATATCCATATGAATATGTACTTGCAAACTAAATTTTATATTTTTTCAAATTTTTTTACTATTTTTTTTGATAGGTAGAATTTTAGTGTTTTATACAAATTTTGGATCATCAAATTCTACCTATCTAAAAAAATAGTAAAAAAATTCGAAAAAATATAAAATTTAGTTTGCAAGTACATATTCATATGGATATCACATTGAACGGTCGGATCGACCGTTAGGATTTTAAAAAGTACCATATTGAGCCGTAGTATACTAGCCATAGTACACTAGCCGAAGTACCATAGCCTCACTCTTATCTTTCCTGTTGGATTTACATAGAAACCCGTATATATAATTAAAATAGTCGAAACCGAATTAAATAATCAACTTTTAATAAACATCTAATGACTCGTGTGTAATAAACTTCACTTCTTAAAAAACCTAATGCAATCATTTGGTTCTTATATTTTCTTTCTTTTTTGGATCTGTTAATTACTTTAATATTTTTTCTCGTAAGAATGAAAATAAACCAGAATATAGAAATATGTGGTGAGATCTACCGTCTAGTGTACTATGGCTAGTGTACTATGAAAGATAACCGCCTTTAACAGCTTTACAAGATGGGGTAAAGTGGACATTAACAAGCACAAAGAATTTTCAGTGAAGTCAATGTATCAAAGATTGAAAGAGGAATCTAGAACCACAGCGATAATTCAGAAGGTCTGGAAAATGAAGGTGGCTCCAAGAATCAAAGTTTTCGGATGGTTAACACATCACCGGAAAATATTGACAGCCGAAAATTTGCAAAAGAAAGGGTGGAACTTACCAAGCATGTGTGTGTTATGCAAAGCTAATGTAGAATCAATTAGTCACTTGTTTTCGGAATGCCCATTCTCCTTGGAGTTGTATGCGGCTCTTACTGGTACATGTCAATTACCAAGTAGAATTGGAAGAGGAAGTTGCAGGAAGTTGAAGCGCAACAATGGATGGTGGGAGAGGAAGGAGACAGCAAATGAAAGAAATACTATTGCTAGCGATGTTCATCTGTTGGAGAGAACGTTGTACTCGGATTTTCAGAGATCAGAGCAAGGAAATAAGAGAACTGGTGGCGGAAGTTCAGGAACAGTGGAACTTTCTTCACTGACAAGAGGAGTTTTGCAATTTTCGCATTTTAAACCCTGGATTTTGACAATATTTTGTTTTTATCTTTCTAGTTTTCTTTTTCTTTTGGTTTTCTTCATATTCAACTAGGTTGAATAACTTTAAGTTTTGTATTTGGTTTCATGTTGAAACTTTTTTATCAATAAAATAAATAAGGACTAGATCCTTATTTTTACTCAAAAAAAGTATTCAATATCTTATGTACTAGCATGCTTAAGTGCATAATTTGTTTTATTCTTTCGTATGATATAATACCTTTATTAGCAATCATATTTCATGCTATTATTTAATATTTCTGTGGACTACAAATGCAGTTTTCAAAATAAAATTATTTAAAATATGACAAACCTCATCATATGATACTAATTTATTTTGATAATCTTGACAATATTCTTAAATTAATTTAAATAATACTAAAAATTTAAATATACATTTTTAAGCGTGTTGTTAGATATATAAATGGCTTGCCATTATATTCCATGCAATTTGAATTTTTTTTTGTTTGTAATGCATCAAGAGCGATTTATTTCATTCAAATCATTGAAAAGTTAAAAAAAACTAGATGAACGGTAACACATGCATTCAACAATCTCATTATCTTTCATGAGGGGATCTAGTTACCACAATTTTGAGTTACACGAAGTTACCATAACTATTTTCTATATTTCAAAGTCCAAATTGTTGATCCAAACCGTTCAACATGATCTCCACAATAAAATGTGTTTCTAGATCAAATTTTACGTTTTTTTTGAATTTTTTTACTATTTATTAAGATGCATACAAAAACTAGTCAAATTCAGACCATTGAATTTTGTACCATCTTAATAAATAGTAAAAAATTAAAAAAATATAAAATTTGATCGGAAAAACACATTTTATTGTGGAGATCATGTTGAACAGTTTGGATCGGCGATTTGGACTTTAAAAATGTAGAAAATGATTGTGATAACTTTGTTGTAACTCAAAATTGTGGTAACTAGATCTCTGCTCATCTTTCATAGGCATGCTATGTATACTGTATAGATATATTATGAATAGTGATGGATTTAAAATTTAAACATTATTTTTTCTAATTGTCAAAGTTGTCAATCGATCCCTCCCTTTATCTATATTCTTGATTAATTCTTGATGTCTATATTAGCAATGCTCATGTCTACTATATGTTATAAGAAATAAATTTCAGTAATTAGTTTTGATCATTAAATCAAACAAGCTATTGATTCGTTTGGTTCACCCACTAGTATTGCCTCAAAACCATTTTTTAGGAGGGTGCCTTTTGCTTTTTAAATCTGATGATATAAAACTTAAATGTTTATCTGAAAACAAATTGGCTGATTTTGAGCATCAAAATGAATTGGTATGTATTAAGCTGATCTCCATAAAAATGAAGTTCAACGTCGACGCTCGTTTTCCAGAAAAGCCCAAGCCCGACAGATCACTTAACTTTTCTTTTCTTTTTGAGGAAAAGGTCACTTACTTTGAATGCCTCGATTATAGCGTGAGAGATCCTTTCAGCGGAGCACATGGGGCACAGACATAGGCATATAGCTGTTGAACCTCGTGATTCATGCAGCACTTATTGATATCTCCATTATTATGGGTGAAAAAGGCATGGATAATAAGCCAATATGTATTCAGGCGGTGTTTGGATTCGCAAGAATAGAGCTAATTCAAGGTTAGCTCTACTATTTTTAATATTGGGTAATTCAAACAACAATTAGAAAATTGGATTAGCTCAAGAATAGCTCTATTCTACTAATCCAAGAAAATGGTGGGTTAGCAAGAATAGAGCTAGTGGGATTAGTGATATTAATAAAAAAATAGTTTTCATTCCTCTCAATTAGAATTAGTTTAAATATATATATAATCTAATATTTATTTAATTAAATGTAATATAATATTAATTTAAATATTAAATGTAATACCAATATTATTAATATTATATGTATTAAATAAAAATATTAGTTTAAATATTAAATGTAATAATATTAGTTTAAATGTTAAATGTATATAATATTTTAGTTTAAATATTATATTAGTATTAAATAAAATATTATTTAAGTATTAAATAAATATAATATTAGATTAGATTTGATTATTATTAAATAAAATATTGGATTAGTATTGAAAAACATTAGTTTAAATGTAATATAATACTTAATTTAAATATTAAATGTAATATAATATTAATTTAAATATTAAATGTAATATAATATTACTTTAAATATTAAATGTAATATAATATTACTTTAAATATTAAATGTAATATAATATTACTTTAAATATTAAATGTAATATAATATTACTTTAAATATTATATGTATTAAATAAAATATTAGTTAAATATAATATAATATTAGTTTAAATGTTAAATGTAATATAATATTTTGGTTTTAAATATTATATTAGTATTAAATAAAACATTAGATTAGTATTAAATAAATATAATATTATAATAGATTCTATTAGTATTAAATAAAATATTAGATTAGTTTAATCAATATTTTATTCATTCCCTCCATTGCTATTCCAAATATACAATCCAAACAACATTTCTACTGACCCGGAATAGCCCAAAATAGCACTATTCTCAAACCACTTGGGTTAGCACTATTCTCAACCACTAACCTAAAAATCGCTATTCTTGCACTAATCCTTGCACGATCCAAACATAACCAAGATTAGCTGATATTTGAATATCTGTGGATATGGATACTGATATAATTTTATATTTTAATTATCTGTATTCAATTTGTATCTGTATCTAGCTGATATCTGATTTGTATCCGTATCTGAAAAATTAAAAAAAAATATGGATATGATTTTACCACTGTCGCTCCGTTTTCACCCCTTAACCATTATACTTCACCCAATAAAATATTTGCATTAAGTTAATCTACAGTTTTGCCCCAAAAAGAAAGAAAACAGAGAAAAGACGATATCCTCGCACGTTGCACATGTTGAGCACATCGTCAGGCTTCTCAGCCGTCTGATTAACCCAGTGATGCCATCTGAACAAATCAGAACGAGACCAGACGCTTCGAATGCACAGCGTCCGTGCATCAGATCGATTTGGAGCATTAAATATGGATTGCAATCGGTGGAATAATCGAATGTGTAGTGTGAATCACATTGCGAGTGCCTTTGGACTCCGTTGGCAGAATTAAATATGGATGTATTAATGAAACCTAGAATTCTGTCTTGAAAATAGTGATTTCAACTGTTTATCTTTTTTATTCTCAACTTCTGTTTCGTTCTCTAACCTAATTCCATTAAGGTTACTCGTGTACATTTGTAATTAATCTAATACATTTCTTCCATGAAGGGAGATTTGTATAATGTATTGGAGATGACCACCTTAATTAATTTGTGATCATCATACTAAACAATGGATAAATATTTGACCGATGGATTCTTGGTAGTAGACTGGGATGATTTTTGTGACTTTGCATCTATTTCTTTATAAATTCTTATATAGCATAAAATAATTTAGAGAAGTAACTCGTGATTAATCATTCCACTAAGTAAATGCAATATCTACCATTGTGAATTTAAAGAGTAAATTAGCTATTTTCTTTGATTTTGTAACTTTAGCAATAACGTTAATAGCATTCTAAATGCTATAATATTTTGACAATTTGTTCTATATAAAATTAATGAATCAGATTTTAATATAAAGGAAAAAAAATCAATATCTACGATGGTGGAGACACCACAAGAAAATTTATAAAAGGAAACACCGTAGTAAAATTCGTAGGGTCGTTTGACGTATCAAGGAATAATGTAAGATCGGTGCTAATAGTAGAAATAGAATATTGGTGAATAGTTAGAATAAAATTATTCTCCATTATTCGAATGAGTGAAAATGTTGTTTGAGAAAAATATAGAAATAGCGGAATGATGAATTGTATAATAATAATAACTAATAAAAATAATAAGCTCTTCTGTTTTATTAAGCATGTAGATGTTCTGATACGTCAATAGCTGTGATTAAAAAAATGAAATTTCGGATTGAATATTAGCCCTTCGATCAAATAGTGTACCTTTTTTAGTATTCTATGCATTGTTTTGATTTTTTTTTTTTTTACGTATACAAATCTAAATTTATTTAGACACATACTCACCACACGTACTCGATGATGCCCTCTAGCACTCTCTATCTTACAAAATCTATGCTTCCTCCACTTTTCCTGTTTTCTTTTTCGAAAACTTTCCTAACCCCTTGATTTAATTGTCAAATACTCAATTTTTGATTGATCCTAATTTATTTTCAGTGTCATTTAAAAAATATTTGGAATGATTGATAATTGATTGGTCATGTCTTTATTTTATTATTATTTTTTTATATCATTTAAGGATCTCATTTAAGTAAACATAATTCTATTCTTTATCATAGATCCTTAATTTGATGATCTTTTTTCTCTCTCTTGTTTTTCTGTTAAACAACATAAAAAAAACTGGTATGTACCAATTAAAAGAAAACTCATAGGTATGTTATTAAAAATGGGCTTACATTTGCACTAAGTTGATGTTATTTCTTATTGGACTTTATTATACTAATTGATTTTTTATTTATAATTTGAATTTGGAACCAATCTATTTTATTATCATTCATGGATATTGTTGAATAATTGTTCCTTTCACTGGTAACGTTACGGCCAATAAACAATCAACATAATAAAAATAATATACATTTACTATTGGGTTCAAATAGCTTATTGGGTTCAAACTCATTAACTATCGGTTACTAGATAATAAACAATCAACATAATAAAAAATAATAAAAATAATATACATTTACATAATAAAAAAACAACAAAATAATATTATTTTACATATTAAAAAACAACGAAGTTGGTCCGAACCTGTAAATTTCTATAAAATTTCTATAAAATAATAAAGTTTTTCATTAACAGTGTTTTCTAGTTTCAGAGAGAGATGAAACAATTTTCTTGAGGTGTAAAGTGGTACCAGACACGTATTTTTTCACTGAATTTCAAAATCCAGGAGGGACAACTGTTCCCCTGCTAAATGTGGATCCGCTCCTGTTGAAACGTGATGGTTTCATTAGAGACAAAGCTCCTCAACACCGAAAGAAAAATGAAATTGGTAAGGCCAAGAGAGAGGAGAAACCATTGATAATCTCATCATAATCAGTATTGGTGATTTTATTCCAGAATAGAGTAGAGAGAGAAAAGGAGCAGTTTCCTTTATTAATTAAAAATTAGAATAAGATTATGATGAAATTATATCATACGGTGAAGAAAGGCTTTGGAGAGAAGTTCAATCCAAAGCGCTTCGGACAAAACCCATTTCCATAATGATGGTAATACAAATTAATCTGCCCATTGCAAATTACCGTAGCCTTACTCATAACTAATTATTAGTTTACAAAATAGTGATGAGATTGTGATGATGATTATAATACTAATATAGTAATAATTGTTGTAGTAATAATAATAATCATCATAATAATAATCATTTAGTGCACACTGCAATATATAGTATGCTTTTTGACCCATTAGTTTAAATAACGGATAATTAGTTTACTAATTCTAGCGTTATTCTGAACCATCTAATTTCCATTTGACAAACATTTTCAGTTGAAATAACGCGCTATTTTATTTTTTTGCTATTCCAATGATTGCCAAATGAGCCCTTATCACAAGTACCTTCCTTAAATTTATTATGTAAAATTTAATATCAAAGTATTTAATTTAAAGAACGTTGAAACCTATATATACAGTCTATAAAGTATCAATGCACAAAATTAAGATTTATTATATTTCAAATAAGATGATTAAAAGATAGCTACTCAAAGTAGGGTAAACAAACTAAACATACAGAAATTTCATATATTTGAATGTTCTGCTGCGACCTAAAATATGATTATTATGGCCGTAACGTTACCACTCAAGAGTCAAGATCATCAGTTAATCAATTTACTTCTTATGCAGCTTTAAACAACTGCTTCACAGGCGGATCTAAGATCCAATGGGTGTCAATTCACCCTTATTTAATTTTCAAATTTTTGTATGTATGTTTAATTTTCTATATAATTTAGTGTAAAATGTCATGGTACGGTAAAATTGATTTTGTATAAAATTTGTATATAATTGACTCCCATAGTTCGAATTTTTTTATATAATCTTGTTTGACGGCCCCATTGTTCGAAAGTCTGGCTCCTCCCCAGAACAACTTGATTAATTTTTGTGATAATTCCATCCAATTTCCTCAATGACTTGATAGTTATAAACACTTGAAGCAACTAACATGGTACAAACTCGTATATATATTTTCTTTGGTAAAATTAATACCGAATGAAGAAATTCAAACATTGACAATAGACAAAATTAATGAAAATAAGAAAGTAATTATCTTTTTTCATCGTGACAGATATTATATATATATATATATATAGAGGTTGGATAAGATTAAAGTGGTATGATCAAGACCTTGGTGCTACCAATTAGTTTTTGCAATTTTAAAATTCAAATAGTTAATATGAAGTGCTCAATGTGTTCTCCATATTAAAATGTGATTGGAAGACCAAATTTTACATTTTTTTATGAATTTTTTTACTATTTTTTATGGATTTTTGAAAATCACTGTTTTTCATAATAAAAAATAAATATATAAAAGCTGAAAAACAGTGATTTTCAAAAATTCATAAAAATTGTAAAAAAATTGTAAAAAAAAGTAAAATTTGGTCTCCAAGCACATTTTAATATGGAGAACATATTAAGCACTTCAGATCGACTATTTTAACTTTGAAAATCACAAAAATAAATTGGTAGCACCAAGGCCTTGATCATACCACTTTGATCTTAGCCAACCTATATATATAGAGCTGGACTTAGCTAAGCCATGGAGTAAAACGACTTGGTGCTCCACGTCTCATTATTTCCATTTTGAAAATCCAAACTACCGATCCGAACCGCTCAAGTTGTTCTCCATATTGAAATGTGCTTGGAGACCAAATTTTACATTTTTTGGAATTTTTTTACTATTTATTAATCCACTTTGAAAATCGCTGATCCATTGGTTCAGAATTTTTTACTGTTTTTTACTGTTCATAATGGATCAGCGATTTTCAAAGTGGCTTAATAAATAGTAAAAAAATTTCTAAAAATATAAAATTTGGTGTCCAAGCACATTTCAATATGGAGAACAACTTGAGCGGTTCGGATCGGTAGTTTGGATTTTCAAAATGGAAATATGGCGTGGAGTACAAAGCATTTTACTCCATGGCTTAGCTAAGTCGGACTCTATATATATATAGTGGCTAATATCAAAACGTTTGTTTCTAGTCCCTCGGTGCTACTAAGTGGTTTTTCGATTTACAAAGTTCAAACAGTCGATCCAAACCGTTAGATATTCAATCTATATTAAAATGTATTTGGAGATCAAATTTAATATTTTTTGAATTTTTTTACTATTTATTAAGATGGTTTGAAAATCACTGTTTTGAAATATTTTTCAGTACCATTGAAAACAGCGATTTTCAAACCATCTTAATAAATATTAAAAAAAATGTAAAATTTGGTCACCAAGCATATTTAAATAATATGCTTCCGGTCTCCAAAATCTATCGAATGGGTTTCAAATGACAAATCCAAACCGTTCAAACCAATCTCCTTACTGAGAGCTTCGTTTTCATATAAAAAATTTAATTTTTGAATTTATATTTTTTATATTTTTGAATTTATTTACTATGAAGTCTAGTGATAAAAAAAATGAGAAAAATAGTGCATTAAAATGTGCACAAAATCCTTCATATTTTGACCACTTAACTTGATGGTAAATAAATTTGAAAATTAAACTTTTTTATATAGAAACGAAACTCTCGTTAAGGACATTGGTTTAAACGGTTTTAAATTTATCGTTTAAAGCTGATTCGATAGATTTTGAAGGCCAGAAACATATTGTTGATATACTAGAGTTAGAGTTAGCCGTACTCTCTGTATATATAAGTGCTGGGCTTAGCTACTTCATGGAGTAAAACAACTTGGTGCTCCACGGCTCATTATTTTCATTTTGAAAATCCAAACGACCGATCCGAACCGCTCAAGTTGTTCTCCATATTGATATGTGCTTGGAGACCAAATTTTAAATTTTTTGGAATTTTTTTACTATTTATTAAGCCACTTTGAAAATCACTGATCCGGCGGTCCAGAAATTTTTACTGTTTTTTACTGTTCATAAGGATTTTTCAGATTTTCAAAGTGGCTTAATAAATAGTAAAAAAATTCCAAAAATGTAAAATTTGGTCTCCAAGTACATTTCAATATGAAGAACATGTTGGAAGGTTCGAATCGACTATTTGAACTTTGAAAATGAAGATATGACGTGAAGTACAAAGTCGTTATACTTCATGAAGTAGCTAAGTCCATCTCGTATGTATAATTATAACAGTTGAAATATATCAGTTATATATTTTAGCTTTTACAGTTCCGAACTGTAAAGACTTACAAATCTGAAAAAATTAAAGCTACTGACATATATAATTCAAACATCCGTGAACCCTCGTGAAACTCGTGCAAATCGGCCATGCACGTAGCTTAGAGATCATCCGAAACTCTATAAATGAACCTATGATCACCCAAATGAATCCATCCCACACTCAAACACTGTCATGGCCTCTCTCTCTCAGTTAATCACTAAACCACCTTGCCCCGCCAAACGAACATCTTCGGCTTCCCCTTCGTGCCCCTTCCTCCCAGCACAAGCCCGAGCCCCTCTCTCAACCCGTACCCATAAACACAATTCGGCCATCTCATGCAGTGCTAAAAATCCGAACAACCAGAATGATTCTGACTCGGCACTGAACCGTCGTGATGTGCTGATTGGCCTGGGTGGACTATACGGTGCCGCTGCGACAGTAAGCACAAAAAATGTCGCTAAAGCAGATCCTGTAGCCACCCCACTAATTGACAAATGTGGCCCAGCTGACCTGCCTACAGGTGCGGTTCCCACGACATGTTGTCCTCCCGGCTCTGCTAAGGCGCCTAAGATATTCACCCCGCCAGGACTCGACACACCGCTCAGAGTGCGCCCGGCTGCACATTTGGTTGACAAAGCATACATTGACAAGTACAGTGAAGCCCTCAGACGCATGAAGGCATTGCCGGCTGACGACCCCCGCAGCTTTAGGCAACAGGCTATGATACACTGTGCTTACTGTGATGGTGCATACGACCAAGCTGGGTTGCCTAATGTAGAGCTCCAGGTGCATGCCTCCTGGCTCTTCTTCCCGTTTCACCGTTGCTATCTGTACTATTTTGAGAAGATTTTGGGGAGCTTGATTAATGATCCCACTTTTGCGATACCGTACTGGAATTGGGACTCAGCTGCTGGGATGAAGATGCCGACCATGTACACAAATCCAAGGTTGCCGATGTTTAACGTGTTCAGGAACCCAGATCACATGCCACCTAAGATGGTCGATCTGGATTTTGGGGATGATAAAGAGCACAACAGTAGTCATGACAATTTCTCCGAATCACAAATGGTGGAGCATAATCTTGCAATCATGTATCGGCAGGTATGATGAAAAATTTCTTTTCAATTTTTAATCGCTATTTAAATGTAATTAAGTATCTTATCCCAAATAGGGTACTTCAGATATTATGTACATTTGCTAACGAGCTTTCCTACACTCTGTTTCAGATGAGAACTAATAGCTCTACACCCGAGATGTTCTTCGGGAAGGCATACAAGGCCGGTGACAAACCAAACCCGGGTGGAGGCTCCATTGAGAGCACACCACACAACACAGTTCATGACTGGGTTGGTGATCCGCTCCAGCCCAACCATGAGGACATGGGGAACTTGTACTCTGCCGGACGGGACCCACTCTTTTATGCGCACCATTCGAATATAGACCGCATGTGGAACATCTGGAAGACTCTTGGAAGGAGAAATATTGACATCTGTGACCCTGATTGGCTAAACGCGTCCTTCCACCTCTATGATGAGAATGCCGAGCTCGTGCAAATTACGGTATAAATTAACAACAAAAAACGGACTATAATATTTTTTAAATTCGTAACTAATCTGTTCTCATTGCTTGAAAAGAAACTATTGCTATATTATTTATTTATATTATACATGTTACATATTTGCCAAATTTACTAGTTGTAAACATTCTTAACTGACACTTTCAATTATATCATCATGACAGGTAGCTGATTGCCTTGATTCAGAAAGACAGATGAGGTACAAGTATCAAGACGCCCCGATCGAGTGGTTGGACAAGAAGCCCCAAGTCACTGTTACGCCAAAAACAAGGTCCCTAGAATCCAGGCCTATCCTGAAGGAAGCACAATTCCCCTTGGTACTAGACGCACCAGTACGTGCAACCGTGAGGCGCCCAAAGACAAACAGGAGCGATCTGGAAAAGAAGTTGACGGAAGAAGTACTAAATATCAGCGGTATAAAATATGACAGGGATATTCGTGCCAAGTTCGACGTGTTTGTCAATGCTAACAATCACGAGACTGTTGCCCCAGCAGGTCGTGAATTCATTGGTAGCTTCACTCATGTACCACACAAGCACAAGCACGATAAGATGGGCATGGGCATTGAAACTAGCATCCAGTTTGGTCTCACTGAGGTGATAGATGATCTTGGAATCAATGGTAATGAGACAATCGAGGTGACACTTGTGCCAAGGCATGGCCAGGGTAAGGTGACGATCTCCGGCATAAAGATGGACCTGACTAGCTGAGCATGTGCGTCTGTCCACGCATGGAGCACTTCGAGTTAGTTTGGTGAGGTGCATATGTATTAGTCGACAAGTCTACCGAGGTTATGAATAAGTGAGCCTTCACATCGATTGTTAGGGTTTCAAATTTCATTTGTTGTACCAAATTTGCTTTCTTGTTGAGTCATTCAGTTATTCTGGATTTGTATCATTGAGTGTCTGGTTTTATGAAATATGAGGAGTAAATTGCATTTATCTTCCATTCAATATGTATGTTTTCTAGTATATTTAAATTGTCGATAAACAATTGAATAGATCGGTATTTTAATGTTTCGAAATTTACAGCAAACACGACAACTTTAACTAAGAGATGATAAATTGATAAAATTATAGGACATAATTAGCATTAGTTACCAGCCAACAGCAAGCTAGCTATATCTAACGTTGCTGGTATCAGTATACCCAGTGTAATCGGTACTGTGAGACAACCACCCTACAATGCCGGTACGGTAAGAAAACCACCCTACAATGATTTAAATACCCACAATTAAAAAATTTCCATCCGTATACAAATTATGGGAATTGTAAAAGGTGACCAACAAAATGTCCAAGACACCTCCAAAGCGAGTCACAAAATGATACCCAATATACCCCTGCTTATAATCACCAAAATAAAAAAAAATAGAAATGGTTGAGAGCCACAAAAGTACAGCGTGCATCACATTATTTTGGAGCATTGAATATGGATTGCAATCGGTGTAATAATGTAATATGTATAGCATGTATCACATTGCAAGTGCCTTTGGACCCCGGCCCATTGGAAGACTCCATGTTCAAAATTAAATGAATTTGACTCTTACTACATTTCAAGGGTGGGCCCCGCAACTAAAATTTTTAACACGCAGGAAAAAAATGCGGGTCCGAATCTGTTGTGATTCTAAGAGATCGCAGGACTCTGCGATTCTAAATCCAACCATTCAAATGATAAAACTCAGAGTCTTTTTGAAAAATCAGTTTTTGTGCACGAATCTCAAAACATATGAACGGTTGAAATTGGAATCGCAGGAACCCTGCGATCCCAGAGGATCGCAGCAGATTTATTTCCAAAAAATGCTACTTATTCAGGGTGAGCCCCACTACTAAAAAAGGTGAAACAACTATTCAGACCAAGGGTTGTGATTAAAAAAAGTACCGCAATTTTAAACTGCAGGCTGGGTTCGCAGTTTCAAACTGTGATTCTGATAAAATTGAAATTTCTGAAAAAATTCTTTAGCTTTACATTTCATTTGTTGTACCAACTTTGCTTTCTTGTTGAATAATTCATATTCAGTTATTCCGGATTTGTATGATTGAGTTTCTGTTTTTTTCTAGTATATTTATAATTGTTGATAAACAATTGAATAGATCGGGATTTAAATGTTTCGAAATATATAGCGAACACCAACTTAAGCTAAGAGATAAAACATTATAGGACATAGTTCGCATTAAGTTACCAGCCAACAGCAATCTATCTAACGTTGCTGGTATCAGTCTATCCCAGTGTTATCGGTACGGAAAGACAGACACCCTACAATGACGAAAATACCCACATTAAAATATTTTCCATCCTTCTAAAACTTCTGAAAATTGTAAAAGCTGACCAACAAAAATGTCCAAGACACCTACAAGCGAGCCACAAAATTATACCCAATATAACCCTGCATCAGATAATCACCAAAAAAAAAAAAAATGGTTGAGAACCACACCATTCACCCCTGGAACAAGAGCACGCCTCAACCCAAAACGTCAACGTGCCTTTGTTAAATACAAAAAAAATTACAAATAAAAATAAAACATAAATATAGAGCCCTTTAGCTGAGCATCTGTCAGCATTTCTTTAAGCTCCATGTATATAAGAGCATCTATATTCCTGATATTATTAGAGTTTCTAATTTAATGTGGCAGTTTCTAATTTAATTTCAGAAATATAGGAGAGTTTTTTATTTAGAAACTATGCAGTAAATTTTTTTATTAAGAAACTGTTTATAAACTTCATGCTAATCAAATGGATTGGTTCAAATTATTTCTCTTTTTTAATTTACTAATGACATGACTTAATAGAAACTCTAAAATTAATTTCAGGTGAGAGTTAAAAAATTTAAAGACTTTAATTTCTAAAAAATAGTTAACAGTTATTTAGAAACTCATTTGAGTTGCTGGAACGTAGATAATCTAAAGACAGTCAGCATTTATTAGAACTACACAACTTTTCAAAAGGCAAACCCAACCTGGGAAGTGGGAACGGCGGATGCAAAGCAAAAATAGCACTAGCACGAAATAATATTGCTACATACATTTGTATACGATTTAAACACAATTCTCACTTTTCAAAATAGCATTGAATTAGAATTATTTTACTAACTAATATTTATTAGAATAACACTTCAAATTAGCAATATTCCAAAAAATAAAATCCAAACAATAATTATACTATTCTGAAAACCTGAATAATACTATTCCTTCTGACAATCCAAAGGCATCTCAACCAAACCCTCCGTCAGAAATTTAAATATTAATATTTTTCTTAAAATTTACTAAGATATGACTTACAATGTGCCTGCCCTAAAGTCTTCTAAAAATGAGACTGAACCTTTTAGTTGTAATTGAACATGAGACCAAATAAAAGACATGTAAGCAAATGAATAACACAGCTCTATGCACAGTCCAATACACATAACAACACCTTCAACGGACAAAAAAAGAAAAGAAGACTAAGAAAGAATCTACAGAAGTGTTCATTAGCTTCTTGAAGGGAATCACCATTGTGAAGTTTAATTTTAGCATTTTATCTCCTATTAAAGTTGAACCAGTTTGATAATCTACGGAAGTTGGTTTGCAATGTTTGTATCACTGGTGGCTAAAAGAGCAGTAACATCAGTAAGATCTCATCTAACTTGATCAACCATCATCTTATAATGGGTTTATTTCTAAAATACTGGATTCCATACCCTAGTGTTGATGCAACTGTTGTTGAAGCTACTAACCAACTGCAGGCAAACAAAATCATACAACTTGATCAGTTATTGCCTGTGATAAATGTAATTAAGGATTCTATCAGATCCAACTTAAGAGTTTCATTAAGTTTCATTAATATCCTACTTTTAGACCAGATACTGGAAACTTTATGATTAAGTAAATTTAAGGAGATAAAAAAGAAAACCTCAAGTAGGTCAGGTATTGTTGCGTCTCTTCAGTCCCAAAATCAGGTTGAAGGAGAGCAGCCCCAACTAATAACAATTGGAGCACTGTATTGACCTAAACAAATGAAAGAAAAATATTATAAAAATTCACCATATATAATCAGTGTAGGAAAATGCGGTTCATGCGGCCGCATATGCGTATGCGGTTGGCAACAGCATGGAAAATCAATATGCGGTCCAATATGCGGTCGCATATTCGGCCGCATATTACCGCATATTACTGCATACTTGATTGTATGATACCGAATATTACCGCATATTACCGCATATTTCCGCATACTACCGCATACTTGTTTATATATATATGAATTCTCGTTTTAAAATCCGCATATAATAAGTACCACATGAAAACCGCATATGCGGCCGTATACCGTATATGCGGTATGCGGTGGCCTTCCGCATACCGCATGAAAACCGCATTTTATAACCTTGTATATAATAACACAAACTAAAATTAAACAAAATTTAATGCATAAGGTGTAAAAAAGAATATTAAACCTTGCTGATAAAAAGAGGCTCGACTTTTTCACGATACTGTCCATCTAGATTGAAGAACTCGGACCAACCATCCCACTAAATTTTTTTTATAAAATAAGACTGTTAGCAACATATTGGCTTCAAATTTATTTAATAAACTGTAGCATGACAAACAACTTGCCTTCCAATTCATCATTAAAACACGTTTGTATACAACACCACCGACAAGACCAATATCTCTGAATACTACCAAGCCCACAAGTCCAGCTTTATTTATTTGTAGATAACAAACAAACAAACAAACAAAATTAGATACAAAAAAATTATCATGCAAGATTAGTTCAATAAATGAAAATGCAAGGTCATAACTGTCCCTATGTAATTCCAAACATAACGTTTCCAAAAATGATCCTAGAAAGTAAAACATGTGGACTACACAGTGGTATCATTCAATCGGCATACTTTCATTGTTGGTGCTATAGACTGTTATAGTGCAGCAAGCAAGTCAAATTCTTCTTAAGTCACTTACGATGAAGGAGGTCCATTTTCACCATAGATAAGGCAACGCATCCGATCAAAACCTGATCAAATGTATCTCAAATTGATGTTCCAAATAGCAATTCATTTACTGAAACTATAATACCAAAATACTGATGATGTTAGGCTAATGAACAAGCTACCTTGTCAGCAAGTGGGTCAAGGTAGGATCCATAAACAGAGTTTATGCCCATCTTCCTTGCAAGAAAACCATCTAACTACAATAACAAAACTGATAATGCACCACTAAGAAATAACACAAACATAGTTGAGAATTTCTGATACTATCAAGATAGGAGTACCCAATCAGTTGCGCCAGAGACAATCAACGCACCAAATGCTGGCACATACCATTCATTCATAATCATCCTGTTTCAAAAATGACAACATAAAAATTACAGTGTTATCATTATAAAAAATAAACAGATCATGAATGGTTATCATAGAGTACCACCTGCATCAGTGGGTACACATTCATACAGTCAGTATCAGTCCCAAATGAATATAAATGATGTAGCACAGTAAATATTTAAATAAATTAAAACTAATTATTTGAGCATATTGAAACAATTAATTATACTGAATTAATCTTACCAGCCAATTACAGGTCCTGAGACCATCCGACTAATTGACACCAAATTCGGTAAATTTAGAAACTTTTCATTGATCCCAGCTGAGCCAATATCTAATATAGGTTTCGTCCTCTCTGAGATTAAATGCGGAGCATTTCTCCTATTCTTCGCCGCTGATGAAAAATCGAACGCAATAGGCAAGCATCTCACCTCTTGCAAATCTCTGGGGAACTTGACCAACCTCCCCCCAAAGTACAGAGGGTTTGAACGTTGAGAGAGGTTCCATGGAGGAGAAGAGATAAAGAGAGGCCCGACCCTGGTCCGCAGAGTAACAAAGGAGAAGGGATTGGGGGGTGACGAAAGGCAAGGTGATAGAGAAGGTAATGGAGAGAACGGTACAGTGGGGCTTGAGGCGTGAAAGAGCGAAAGGTAAGATTTACTGTTAGAGTTTCTGATCAGGGTTTTGAGGGTTTTGAAGAACGCCATTTTAGAAGAACAGAAATGAAGCGAGAAAAGATGACCCGAGAAGACGAAATCACAAAAGGGAATGGGCTTCTTTGGAATTTTTTTTTTTTTAAATAGAATCAATTTTTATTATTTTAACGAACAAGTACTATTGATTTGATTTTATAAAAATACAGCTTAGGATGGTGGAAGAAGAAATTAAATTTAGTTCTAAGAGATATGAAATTGACTATCTCTGCTTATTCTCTTCTATCCGTAGAGTTGTCTTTTATAAAAGTCAAATTAACAGTGCTTGTTCGGTTAAAATAATTAAAATTACTTCTATTTAAAATAAAATTGTTTCTTTGTATTTCAGTTCTGAAAAAAAGAAAATATGAGAAACAAGAGTGAGACTGTGGTAGTATGCACAGTGTATATCAACCTGAATCATTCAACATGATTCGACATAATCTACATATTTTATGTACTTGTAAAATAATTTTTTTAATTTTTTAAAACTTTTTACTATTTTTTAGATGGTTAGAAAAATACTTAATTTAAAAGTTTTGGACCATCTAAAATTGATTTTACATTCTCGATTATTAGAATTTTTAAAACAAAAAATATTGATCCGTACTACGGATCAATACGCGCTATGCGCCTCACTTGAGAAATAATATTAATCTTTGAATTTTCAAATTGTCGAAATGGAAATTTTTTATTTGTGAAATGTCAAAATTTGAATTAGTGACCATTGACCCACTTGCTGACAAAGAAGATTAACATAAACAAGTTAGAATTCGGCTTAATTTAACTCTAAAATTTATCGAATTGATTTAAAAAAATAAATTTAAACTATTAAAATTGGTCTACGTCACGAGTAATATATTTATATGTCAAATTTATAAATTTCAGAAACTAATTTAGTATAAAATCAAGCGGTACGTCATGAGTAATATATTTATATGTCAAATTTATAAATTTTTGAAATAATTTAATATAAAATCAAGCGGTAAAAAAAACAATTAAAATTAACTTATAATTTTTTTTTTACAACAGGACTTTATATTAAGTTGAAAATGTATAAATATGACATATAAACTCACCAATTTGAATTCATTATTTAAAATTGTTCTTATAAATTTTAAAATTAAACTCACCAAAAAGAATTAAAGTTAATCATTCCCGAATTTTTTTTATTTACCATCTTAAAAAAAACCAATTAACTTTTTTTTTCTGAAAAATTTCATTTTTACGAGGACTGCAGTTTGAAACTGCAATACCAATAAGCCGGAACCGCAGTTTCAAATGACATCTACCGTAGTTTCAAACTGCGTTACTAACTTTGTTTTGGTCTGAAATTTAAACTTATCAACTCCAAATTGTTTCATGGCGGGCCCCATGTTTAACCAATTAAATGTTTCAAGGATGGGTCCCATGTTCAAGCAATTAAATGAATCGTTTAACACGTAGGGAGACAATTCTCCATTTCAAGGGTGGGCCCCACTAACAAAAAACAGAGAAGGCTATTCCAAATTTTTCAGAGAAGGGTTGTGTTTAAACAAAATAGTTACTAAGTTTGTACCGCAGTTTCAAATTGTAGACTTAACCCAATAAGGGTACCTTTAGTTGAGTTGAGATTAAGCTATATTTGAGGTTGAGCTATTCAGAATAGTTTATTCAGTGTTTAGCTGAATTATAATAGTTAAAATAGAGAATTTAAATTTTTTGTCTTATTAGAATAAACTATTCTTAAGAGTTTTGAGATTTAACTATTATAATAAGACAAACAATAGCTATTCTTGTTTTGTAACCAACATATCCTAAATCTGCAGTTTGAAACTGCGATTATGGTAAGAAATGAATTTTTCATAAAAAAAAAAGTTAATTAGTTTTTTTTTTTTTGAAGATGGTAAATAAAAAAAAAATTCGGAATCGTTCTTACTTTTTTATATCACTATTATATGAGAAGACATATGTTGATAAATGAAAGTCACTGCATAGTTTGACAGTCACTGTCAACTCTCTCCAAAAAAAAAAGAGATAAATGAAGTAAATCCATTTTTTTACAACATGATTGATCAATAAAAGGATTTTTTAAATTTTATGTCATATACGTTTTCAAGCACGGAAATGTTAAATAGTCAATATATATGTTTCAAATCAGATAAATTTATATGTCCAATAAATCTTGTGTCAATTTCTTGTTTCTTTTTGGTTAATCAATCCTAAATGGCATCATTCATTTTGACATTTCAAAATATTTAACAAATTCTATCCTAAAAGGAGTATTTGTTTGACCCATCAAAATTTGCATTACATGAATATTTTGAGAACTTCAATTAATCAGATGATCTAGATAAACGAAATAAAGAACTGATTTTGAACAACAAGGTGGCACTCCTTGAACAGCCAAT
>JAJGRX010000157.1:0-118579 GCA_025461125.1 Carex kokanica
CCCAATCACCTTTCTCACATACAGCCTACTCACCTCGAGATAGGACGTATCAAATTGTTATGTATTAGTAAAAAGAAAACTCATAGGTATGTCATTAAAAATAAGCTTTACATTTGTAGGAAAATATGTTGGTCTATTTTTTTTTTGTTGAATAATTAATTTTTGAGTGAATCTGTGTAATATGCATATCACGATTTGATCCATAATATGGATCAATATTTTTGTTTTCAAAATCTTATTGGTCGATACGAATCATTCAACATGATTTTCATATGAATATGTACTTGCAGACCAAATTTTATATTTTTTAGAATTTTTTGTTATTTTTTAAGATAGGTTGAAAATCACTGTTTTTTTATGGTCCAAAATTGTTAGATCAAGTGATTTTCTACCTATCTTAAAAAATAGTAAAAAATTTATAAAATATAAAATTCGGTCTGCAAGTACATATTCATATGGGGTTCATGTTGAACAGTTCGGATCGACCTTTAGGATTTTGAAAACAAAAATATTAATCCGTATTACGCACCAACCCGTGATATGCATAGTACCATAGACTCGCTCTTATTTTTTTCATTAGTCTATTTTTTTTAATGAAACATATATCATTTTGTATGAGATTTTTTTTGTTCTCTTATAATATGTCACTATTGCAACGCACGGGCACGATATTAGTAAATTTATAAGCAGTTTGCTATTAGCCTATTATTCACAAAGGCTCAAATTTTTTTACATGTAAACACGTCTGATTTAATTAAAAGAAAACTAAAAACTATTGAGAAATATTTTATTTGAAAAAAATGTAAGTCAAGCCTCCAAATTGCATATCCTTTTATTACGACAAAGGATTTTTTTAATTAAGATTTCGAATTCATGACCTCTCACATCGAAACATATGTCTTTGCTACTAGACCAAAGACTAATTCTTAAATATTCAGAAATATTTATTTATTAAATTTGACATTTTATTCAAATTAGAAGTGAAATAATTTTTCAAAATATTTATTTGATATATTTAGAAATATTTTTCCACTGATTATATTTTCAGACAATTTGAGATTTAAGTATAGTTGCAAATACGACAATAATTATGAAATTCAGATTTTTGAAAAATATATTTAAATTAGTTAGTGAACAACAAAATATGAGCTAAGTCTTATTATTTTTTATAGATATAATATATTTAGAGTAAGGCTTAGGTGCTATGGATAGCATAAGGTCTTATTATTTTTATTATTTTTGGAATTTTTTTTTTATGATTTATGAAAGATGGTAAAAAATGGCTTTAAAATAAAAGAAAATTGCCAGTAGTTTAGGCTATTTTTTGCCATCTTTCATAAATCATAAAAAATAGTAAAAAAATTCAAACCGCTGATGGAGGCACAAAAAATAAAGGCATTTGAACCCTCCCCATAAAATATTTATGTTTAGAATCATACCGTTAGTCAAAATCAACACTAATATTCAAGGAGTTTCATACATTCTACCATAAACTGTATTGGTCTGGATTCTGATCAAACGATCCGGGTCTAAACATAAATATAATGTTACCTTATCTTAGAGGATATGGACTCGTTTCTTAATATGGGGCATGGGCTAGAGAGTTGATTCATGATAATATGCATATTATGTAACGGTCCATGTTATGAATTTATATTTCAGTTTGAAAAGTTGAAATAGTTGACTTGAACCACTCTACATTATCTTTATATGAAAATGTACTTGCAGATCAAATTTTATATTTCTATTTTTTTACTATTTTTAAGTAGATAGAAAATCACTTCATTTAAAAATTCTACATCTAAAAGCAGTGATTTTCTATTAATCTAAAAAAAGTTAAATATTCTAAAAATATATAAAATTTGGTCTTAAAGTAAATTTGAAGCTGTCTCCTCTCCAATTGTCCAGATTTTGTTGTACAGGACAGCAACTTGTAGAAAATTTTAGTACGGCACGACACTTTTAACCAAAAGTTTCTGGATTATTGTTTCTAGATCTACTGCTACTGCGGCAGAAGAGAGGGTAGCTACCTAGGGCATAGGGAAAAGAAGGAATGGAGAAGAGAGTGTGCGTGACTGGAGCAGGAGGCTTCGCTGCTTCATGCCTCGTCAACCTGCTTCTCTCCAAAGGATTCATCGTTCATGGCACTGTTAGAGATCCCTGTTAGTTTCAAGTTCCACCCTCAATAGGAATACATATTTCTTTTTCTATTCATGCTTTAATGTCCTTGTTGATTTGCGGAATTGAAAAATAAATGATGATTGTAAAATTGTATTATATATAGCTATCTTAAAAATGTCATCTACAGACTACAGTACAGTGTTGGCCTATGCCCTATAGTATACAACAGTAGGTAATATACTAGAAATACAAAATGGGTTCCTAAGAATAGTTTCTCTCTATTTTCTCATCTGCCTAAAGTGGATCCTAATTCCTAATCTTCTATTTTCTCAATAGACCTCAAATTTTCTGAAATGGAACTACCTACCCTCGCCTCCTACCTGGACCAATTTTATCAGTCTTATGACTGAACTGAGTTTGCGTAAGATAAATTTGTGAACTTTAATTGTGGTCCATTTGGTAAATTTGTTTTAGAGAGAACTTTTTTTATCTAAACAGAACTTGTGTTTGAATTTTGGTTTGCAGCTGATGAGAAGTATGCACACCTTAAGAGACTGGAGAACGCCTCAGAAAACCTCATACTTTTTAAGGCCGATTTACTAGACTTTGTTAGTGTTGTATCCACTGTGGCAGGTTGTGAAGGGGTCTTCCATGTGGCTAGTCCCGTCCCTTCCTCTAAAGTTCCCAATCCAGAGGTATATATGTCTAATGTTGTACTTGCCATTATCGTTATTCAGTACATTAATCCAGAATCTGTATTGTACTCGGCCTACTGGTTGAGAAAGTTACACCTGTGCAGCCTGAATTTGAACCTGACCCTAACCTTGCACATACCAAAACTGACCTGACTCTAGAATTTTAAAAACCTAAGCATACCTACCCAAATCCATTTGTTTTGAGACACTAAATAATCCTAGGCTGAAATGTCGAAACCCAAACCTTGATGATTTATTTGTCTTTAACCATATTTTATATGAATGAAGGTAGAAGTGCTTGAACCAGCAGTGACTGGTACAAAGAATGTACTGAAGGCAAGTCTTGAGGCTAAAGTGAAGAGAGTTGTTATGGTGTCGTTTGCATCTGCCATAGCCATGTAACCAGATTGGAATGGTGAGGTCTTTGATGAGTCATGCTGGTCCGATGAGCTCTATTGTAGAACCACTGAGGTTTCTCATCTGTTTTGTTTTTATACTTATTATTAGAACGGAATTTTGTAGATTTCCCCAAGATTTTACAGAATTTACAAATAGAAAAACCAATCACCTATCACTCATCTACAAGCAGTACTCAATGTTATATTGTTTAAATTGCAATGGTACTAGTGCAATATTTTCTTGTAATTTTGTGTAACTTGTTTGGTTATTAAGGGCAGATTGGTTGCTTTCAAATGACTTAACCCTCCTCTTTTAATGGCAAAGTTTAAATATTTCAAACGTTGGCTTTTTGGGTATGAATATTCATATATAAAGTTTATAATGTTGGGTACGTAATTTAGAAAATCTATGTATTAATCAAACATTTTTGGTATAAAGCACAACTTCCACATTTTTTTTTCTGTTACCATAATTGGTATTGCCTATCAAAGACAATTGCTGAGAGAGAGGCGCTCGATTTTGCATCAAAAACTGCATTGGATGTTGTGATGGTTTGCCCAACCCTGGTTATTGGTTCCATGCTTCAATCAACCATTAATGCTAGCAGTTTGGTTCTAATCAATCTCCTCAAAGGTAATGGGAATTTTATAATCCTTGCACTGTAAAGCTTCAAATCTAATATATGACCAGAAAAATATGTACTGATTAAATTTTGAGGTATAAGTATTTCAGAAATATAAACATTTTATATCTTCTTGATGAATTATTAATTGACATCACCTATAATCCACTTGCGATTTTGTTGACACGGTGCCAAAATTACCCCCACATATTTATGGAGACATTATCATTAAATTCCTATATTCTCTGTCATGGTCTAGATATCTCTCATATATATTGCTAGTTCTCGTTCGTTCATGTCCAAATTTTGTGGGAACACAATACCTAGCCTTCTCTTCTTTCTATGAAGGGAGGTGTATACATTATAATTCTGTTATTTTATAGGTTACGTCAATTCTGAAGTTTTAGAGGCTACATTTCAATGTTTCATGGAGTACAAATGAAGTTTTGTACTTCACAGGTTTTTGTTGTGTTTGCAGTGTTTTGAGGGGCCACACATGAAAATGTCAAACTTGAAAACATAAAAAGTAAAAATGTCATTTTTTTTGCTACAAAAAAATTACTACAATTATTAATTTTTCTAATTGGGAACTTGGACAGAAACCCGTGAAACAGTAGAAAATACCACTAGAAATGTAGTGGATGTAAGAGATTTGGCAGAGGCATTGCTTTTGGTGTATGAAAAAAAGGAGGCATCAGGTCGGCACATCGCCAGCTTACATGCCATTAATACACGGGACTTGATTGGGCTCCTCAAGCGTCTCTTTCCAAATTATAATTATCCTAAAGAGTAAGTTCTGATACTGCTATGGCTTATAAATGTTTACTGGTTCACTAGCAAAAAACATAAGATTCTGGGTTCTTTTGTCAATTGCATGTAATATTTTGTGGTACATGGAAAATAGCACAGATTTTATTGCTTGTGTGAACTAAACCAAATTGTTTTTGATCTTTTGAAGCAGTACTTAACTGTTAGGTTAGTTTGACTTCAAACATGTATTCTGTATATTTTTGTCAAACTTGACCTGATTTAAAAGTAATACTTCTCATTTTTCAAATTTAAAATGAACTAAACCAACCGATGGCTTTTAGTGATTCCCAAAATTATTTGAATTGGATGGAAGAAATATTGTTGAGTTGTGATTAACAATTTACTTCTAGGAGGCTTGTAATTTGCAAAGGACCATGATTTTCACTTAATTGACCATATACTATTTTGTGATTTAGCATTGTAGAAGTAGGAGGAGGGAAGGTTTATAGCTCTAAGAAGCTTCAATTGCTAGGATGGAAATTCAGGCCATTAGAAGAGACTCTCAAGGATGCCGTCAATCACTATCAAAGCGCACATCTTTTGGAATAAATATTTCAGAAGTATACCAAAACATTGTGGCCATAGATATGGCTTCTCTTGATTATCAATGTGATGCATCTAAATCATGCCTACTTTTTCTCTCTTGCTGTGGACAAAATGAATTTTCAGGTTTTGGGAGTAAAATAGAAAGGTTTTCCTAGGTTTCATACCTTACACAGAATAAAGGTCGTTGCATCAATGATTCATTTGAATTTGCCATATTCTCTTAATGCTTATAGTACTCTGGTTTTGGATTGTATATGTTGTCTAATAGTTCTCAAAGACTTTGCTTGCGGGTTATAAAATTTCATGGAGAGTAGATTTACTTCTTTTCCTTTCTGCAGTGAGGTTGCCTTTTGTGAGAAATATAAGCAATTAAATAGAAGGTTCAAATTTACCTACTTTAAAAAAGAAAAAATTGAACACGCCAAAATATTTAATCTCAGGTACTTATCACAATTTTGTAATTTTCTTCTAATATTCCTTCCCACGTCCGTTATACTTCTACATGTATTTCTTATAAAATTCCGGGTTAATATACTTGGTTAGCTTGCCTTCTCGTGCCAACCTCTCGTGTATGTCTTTCAACTAGAGGCAATTCCTGGTAGAGTGTTTATCGAAACCGTGAAAAAGGCACTTCTTGTTTGTATTTTGCACCTCAAAAATATCCTTGCGTAGAGGCTGTAGGAGTTCAAATATGTCCTTCACAACGTGATACATCTCGTTCCTCTTCTTAATGAAAGGCGCGTAAACCCCTCATTATCAGGATCTTGCATGTTTCCACCTCTTCTCTGCTGATTGTTCTTCCGATATTCGCCCTAGCCTCGAGGTTGATCCCCCTTAGGCTGCCAATTATTACTTTGCTGTCAGGGGGATCGAGATCTTGACCTCGTGGGATGATAGGCCTAAATTATATACATGTTCGATCTTGTTTTTATCATGAAATAACACCAAATATCTTGTATTTTAGTAGATAATAGAATAGATTATACCAAGAATCAAGTTACTGCCAAAGTTTATTTAAATTACAGTAAATAGAGCAAATTGTAGATCTTCTCGCAAGCTTTCCGAAAAGTGGTAGAACACTGAAAACGGAGTTACGGATCATGATTTATGCTCGTTTGAAATTCAGCTCACAGAAGCCAAACCAAGCCCAGTGCGGACGCACTAAGTACTTAGACGAATTCAGCACATCTCAGAGCAAGCAAGAAAAGTTCGAGCTGAGTGCAGACGGACTCAAAACGGCTGAAATTACAACTGCCGACACATAGTTTGTATTTTGGCCATATCTTGGTCATACGAACTCCGATTTGGGTGAATCAATACTTGGCAGAACCAGGACAAAAAGATCTACAACTTTCATGAAGGAAAGAAATCCAAATTCAGAATGTAGAATCCCGTGCGGACGCATTCTTGGCCGCATTCAGCCTAAAAATAGCATTTTCGATGGTTATTCTATTTCCGGCGCATCTAAACACGTCCCAGGAGTGGAAAATAGAATGTGGAGACGTGGAAAAACTTGTGGGACAAGTATCTAATGACTCCCCACATTCATTTGCTGCAGAACCAACAGAACTTCTCCTATAAAAAGACTAGAACTTTCTCTTTCAAGATAATCCACTTACCATCCATACTTAGCAGAAATTTCTCATCTCTTGGAAGCGAATCAAGGAAGAAGAAGGGAAGTTCAGAGCAATCGCAGGCAAGACTAAGGTTCTTCATCTAGAGAAGGGTGTAAACTATTTCTCTATTTAATTTTATCTTTGTTTTACCCATGTTTTGTATTAATTTTCTGATGAATACTTGCATCTCCATGAGAGGCTAGTCTTCCTCTCTAGGGGTTTAGGTTTTTAAGCATAAACTTGTTTAATTTTATTTTACTCGGATCTTAGTTTTTATTATGATTGTTTGATTTGATGTTAATTTCTGTGATTTATTCTTTGTGATAATGCATGATTTAGTACTTGAATTGCAGTATCCCGCTTAGGTTTAATAGACTCAAAGTAGATTAGGATCACAAAAGTATCCCGCTTAGGTCTAATAAACTAGAAGTAGATTAGGATCATTAGGATAGTACCAAATTGTGAACACAAATGCCTTAGGATTTGGATTAGAATTGACCAATTTGAAATCTAAACCGGAACTACATAAATTAGGGTTAGGGTTTGACGAAGGACTTAATCGTGAAGTCAAATCCCTAATTGGGACACCTTGAACTGAATTGAATAGTGGTACGAAGGACTTAATCTTGAAGTACCAATATTTAAGGATAGGATAGGCTAACAAGAACTTCATGGTCTAGATAGCTAGGGTGAATGACTTAATCGTGAAGTCCGAACTATTAGGCATGTTATTAATTCACGAAAGTGACCCTTTTTAATATTTTAGGTTAGAAACCTCGTTATATCAAACATGAATTTAAACGAACCAAGTAGATAGAATTAACAAGGGATTGTAAACCGAATGCCCCTAGACTTCCAAACCTTGAAAGCAACCAAAACTCTCTTTTACTTTTCAATTTAGTTTAATTGTTACAATCTCCTTTTTTCGAGTATTGAACCCAACAATTAGGAACTTAGAACAAAAACCCCCCAAATCAACTTTTACTTTGTTTAATATTCTGAAATTAATTAATAGAGTTTAAAAATTAGTATTTCCCGATATCCCTTGGATCGATACCTACATACTACAATCGATAGGTTGTGCGCTTGCAATCGACCGATCTTTGAGTATTAGGTTTATAAATTTAAAAGCTTAGAGAGTATAAAAATCCGCATAAAACCCTATACCTAAAATACTCAACATGCGACTACCGTCATCCTCCTCTGCACGGATGTAACCCTCAGCAAAGGCCACAAATTTCTTCAAACTGCTCATGTTCTTCATATGCGCTTCATACCGCAAAGTACCCGAACCTCCCTTCCGGAGTCCCTTTTTTATAGCCGCGGGGGCGAACTCTTCATTCAGATTATGGATCCTCTGAGATGCTTGTATAAAACGGTTAACAAATGCGCGAGTCTTCTCCCTCGGGTTTTGCACAATGTCCAACAAACTCTCGTAGGTCGCCTGGGGAGGTTTGATAACCATGTATCTCTACAAAAATGCCTTAGCAAGGTTCTCGAATTTTTTAATAGAGCCTCGAGGTAATGCCATGTACCAGTCCCATGCCTCCCCAGTTAAACAAGTGGTAAAAACCCGACACATTATGGCATCGGTTGCTTCCAGGAGACAGAGTCGCTCGAGGAAACCATACACAAAGTTCTATGGATCCCTAAGTATCCCCACTACTGTGAAAATTTGAAAGGGCATTAGGGTACTTGAAGTCAGCCATTGAGACTTCAGAAATGTCTACAGAGAGCGGTCCATCCTCAATACCCAATGGCCGAGAGTAAGTGTCTATTTTCTTAGATTCTAACTAAGCCATCTCGCCGCCAACCTGGCCTGAATCATTTCTTCCACCTGGGTCATGCTAATGTTCGTACGAGTACTCTGAGATACCCTTCGATCTTGTCTCCTTTCCTTATGGCGAGTCCTTTCGCCCCCCTATATAGGGTTTTCTCCCAATTGTGGCGAGAAGGGGATCCCCTTTCATGAGATGGTTTCCTCTCTCGCCTAAGGGCAGACCCTTGTTAATTCAGAGGGGAAGGATCGCAATTCCCCCTACCAATGCGCTGTTGCTCTCTACAAGGAGTTGTCTCTCGTTCATTTCTTTGAGCTAAATTCGGTCCTCTTTTAGCTGAATGCTCCTCACGGGCCAGATTACCCTGAGCTATGCTTCTTGTCTCCGACGTATCAAAATCTTCTCCACTGTTTATAGTGCAAACAACAACAAACTCGGGATCTTGTATTATTCAATCTCCCGCGTGAGGGGTTTTCAGGAGCTAGTCTCTTAGGCACTAGTCCTTCAAGCAGAGCATTCTGAGGAGGATTATGGGCTACTGGTCGCGGCTGAAGCTAAGGGGAAGGGGGTAAGTAATCACCGCAGCACCCGAAGTTCTCGAATGCCCTTCTTGGACAAGATATCCTGAAGGAGTATAATATGCATACTGCAGGTACGGGTAATCATACGGTGAGTAGGGGTAAGCATATTGGTAATACGAATACACTTGTAGAGTTGGGTGCGGCATAATAGGTGGTCGGTACTGACCAACCAGGTCAGTTTGCTAGGCAATGAAGGGCCAAGCTGCCGCATTCTGAGTCAGACCACGGGGTCGGGTTGCCGAACCAGGGAGTGTCGCTCCGAGATGAGTAGGGTTCTCCGGAGGAGTTTCCTTTGTGGGCATTCCCACATGCACACCTTGCGATATGCTTAAATGAGGTCGAATGCTATTCTCCTGTTGAAGATTATTGTTGATCCCCCAAGGTGTAATAGGAGTGCTAGCATTCGACTCCTGTCTCTGTTCGTCTTGCTGAAGGGAAGCTATCTAGTTGTTTTAGGCAAGCGAGCAAGATATGGCCCTACGGTGGTTGATACGTCCTATCTCGGGGAGAGTAGGCCGTATGTGGGAAACGTGATTGGGTTGGGCTCGTCCTGCCTCGGGAAGACAAGCTGAGGTTAATGAGACTGATTCTCGAAGTGGGAATGGTTAGGAGATATTCGGACTCTAGCCTATATGATATCTCGCTTTGGTAAGCCCCAATTCAACCCCTGTTTAATGGGGCATTTTGCCTTAAATAGGTCGTCCTCCTATCTATCATTATAGGAGCGGTTAAGCTCGCATAAAGACGGTTATCCCCGCATAAGAGCGGTGACGTCCGCATAATAAGGCAGTCACTAAATCGCACCCGCCATGTACGGACTTGAAGGCGGTGACTGTAAGTTGGGTCCGGACTGGACTCATGTTGCATGAAGCCTTAAGAGGCCTTATTGGGCCTAGCTGCTGACAGATCCCAGGCTCTTCATATTGATTTCGGGTTGGCCCCTGAGAGGGATCCGAATTCCGGTATATTCATGGTCCGCGAAAGATTCGTGAAGGTCTTGGGAACACGGCCCTATCACAATTTTTTTGTATTGCTTAACAGGGAAACAAGAGGAAAAAAATCTTCAAAAAAAGTTGTATAATTTGTTGTTGTCATGTTATGACTTCTTGTTATATTTATGTACCTAAAATAAAGAATAAATCATGTTTACTTAAATGAGATCATTAAATGATAAATGACATTTCTTATATGATATAAAAATAAAAGAACTGAAGCATTACCAATTAATTATCAATTAATACAAAAGTTCCTTGCATAACATTTAAAAAATATAAATAAATCATGACCAAAAGAAGATAGACTAAATAAACTTGTGTTGAGTACGTGTAGCGAGTACGTATCTAAATAAATTTAGACATCTACACGTAAAAACAAAAACATAAAAAAGATGCAGAATCAAAAAAAGATAAACTATTTGATCGGAGGGCTAATATTTAATCAGAAATTTTAATATAAGAACAGTGAAACACGAATTATAAAAAAATTCATCTGTTAAACGCTTAATGTAATTCCTGTGAAAGAAAGGGACAATTTTATAAATTTTTCCTAATTGAGTGAGTCCGGTTCCTCTGAGGTAACAGATTAGTTGTGTTTATATATGGGTCGTCCGATCAGAAGCCGTACCAATGCACGGGCCCCTTTGATTCTTGGCAAAGAAGATTGGAATTTGTGTTACCTCAGGTAGGTGATATGAATGCTGAGTTGAGTAATTCTAAATCAGCATGACATCGAGATCTCTCATCTCGCCTCTCATCTCTCTCTCTCTCTACCCAGTTACCTTCCCCAGTGCTCGTCTTCTCCTGAACTAGATGGAGTGATTATAATTGATTTATTTAGGAAACACGGAGATTGGGTTTTGTCGTTACCGTGAGCAAAATGATGCGCGATTCGATATCAATTTCGATCGACGATTCGTGGGAGGAACTTCGGAAGGAGGCGCGAAAGGTGGAAGGAGATCTCGATGTGATGCTCTCCTCCTACGCTCGCCTGGCCGCCAGATTCAACCCCTCTTCTCAGGGTACTGCTGCTTAATGAATTTTTATTGCATTGGTTTGCCAACTCTGAGTGAATCTCTTGGCACGAGGCATTTGAATCTGGGTAATTAGTGTGTACTTTGTCGGGTGCTTTTACTTTTACTTTGTAATTTGTCCAGTTGAAAGAGACAATGTCGAAATACTGTTTTTTCTTCAATTGTCGACATAATTTGCTCCACTCGTTCTTTATTTTGTGTCTAAGGCACTTTTTGTTAGAGGGCAAGATCCGAGATGTCATCTCATAATTTTCCTTTTGTTGAGGACTTAAATGCTCCATAGCAATTCCCTTGCGGTACTTGAACATGTCCTCTTATCTTTGATTATCTGTAGAAATCTTGCTGTAACTTGTGAGTTGATCCTCAATTAGGAAACGTGCACTATACAGCACGTAACATATTTGAACCAGAATGATGCCAATTTGTCATATATTAACAAACACTGTAGCTCACTTGTTCAAGCTATGGGGGTCTAATGGGAATGGGGATCAATCATATAAAATTTTCATTTTCATGCTGTGTATGGGGTCAATTTTACAATACCCATAGCATTTTACTCTTAACTTATAAATCATGTATAAGTCCAATCAAAATGCCACAGACTGGTACACATCATTCTTAATTCATTGGTTCATGGTAATTTAACTTTTAGAGCATGCTTAACTAGAAAAACCTTTTACCAAGTTTTTTTGGGTGGAGCGCCTAACCTGGATATTAGGAGACAGTTTTCCTTTCTTCAATACCTGCCTTGATGAGTTTTGTTTTTTGAAAGGAAGTTGCTAATCAGATTTATATTAAGCAGTACATAACAAGTACCAAATGGTAGAAAATTTGGGTAGTGTGAAACTCGTGTCATTCAAAGGTAAGGTTATGTTGACCCAACTGACAAATTGCAAAACACAAAACAGGTTTTGTTGACCCAGGTTCGCCAAAGGTAGGGTCAAGCCGTTCATGGAAGTCAATGGAGATGGAGATACAGTCTCTGCTGGAAAAGTTGCAAGATATAAATGATGCTATGAGCAGATGCGCTGCCACATCAGCACCCACCACCTCTGTCACTCAGAAGCTTGCACGCCATAGAGATATTCTCCATGAGTTCTCTCAGGTTCATTTCATTGTATAACTTGCATGCACAGGTGTTGGTGCACTTTGAGTTATTGTGACTATATTTTGTAGGAATTTAGAAGAACAAAAGGTAACTTGAACTTAATGAGGGAACATGCTGAGCTTCTCAGCTCCGTTCGGGACGACATCACCGAATCCAAGGTTAGATTTGTATTAGAATTACATAGTTTTCATCTCCCAGATTTTATTTATTGCACCATTGGTTTTCCATATATTGTTTGTGATTAAAACATGATAACTGCATTGCACAGGCATCGGGAGGGATGTCACCACGCGTTCATCTTTTAAGAGAGAGAGCTTCCATCCATAGCAGTATATCTCAAGTATAAACTTTTTCTAGTTTTATTTATTATTTTTCACTCAGGGAGTAAACTAGGGCATGAATGCTATCCAGACAACAGTTTTCTTGGTTCTTTTTCAAGTTTATTGTGATTTAAGTATGTGGCAGTAAAGGATATTATGGTAACCTTTGGGTTTGGTAGAATTGGTTAATCCGCCTGAAAACAAATTAACCGCTAACTAACTGAGAGTTTTGTTTTCACTTTTTAAATAAAATCCCATTAAATTAGATAGATGAGGTTATAGGCCAAGCACAAGCGACAAGGGCAGTGCTATCTTCGCAAGGCAGTTTGTTTGGAGATGTTCAAGGAAAAGTCAAGAAATTGGGCGAAAAGTTCCCTGTCATAAGAGGACTTCTTGGTAAATTATCCCGCTATCACAGTTTACTGTTCATCATTTGTTTGGAAAATTTGTCAAATAAGAATGCCTGTTTTTTTTTTTAAAGTTTGACAAAGGGTCATCCCTCTTGCTATGTACTGATAGACCTATTACCACACTTGGGGCATTTAATCAGCTCTATTATGATAGTGCATTATTTCTCTGAACCGACCATGAGATAAACTAGCATACTGCTTTAATGAATTTTTTGTGCTTATCTCGACTAAACTCTCTCTCTCATGTAGGTGCAATTAAAAGAAAGAAGTCGAAGGACACTATAATCCTATCAGCAGTGATAGCTGCATGCACTCTCTTTCTTATCATATACTGGCTATCCAAATAATAGCCCATAACCCCCCCCCCCCCCCCCCCCCCCCCCCCCCCCCCCCCCCCCACCCAAACAAAACAAATAAAAAAACGCCCAAACAAAAAACAAAGAGAACAAGAAGAAGAATGCAATATTGCAATGAGATAGATTTTATGTGCCTTTGCTGAAATTAACCAATTTTAGGCTATGGAAAGGCTAACCAGCTTGGTGTGCACTGTAAGAATCAAATTTTGTAATTTGATATGTCACGGGGATAAATTTTGTTTACCTTTTTTTTTTTTTTTATTTACTTTTTCCATGTATAGCAAACAATGGCAAGGTTTGATAAGTCATTTAGTGAATTAATTATTTTGTTCAGTTGTCACCATTTAGTCAATCGTACTGCCAAATCTGTTAATTTATGCATTGGCGCTATAATTGGGTAATATTATATCCTGTGTTTGAAGGACTTGTATAGTACAAAGCAGTTGAACATTTCCATAGAGGGAATAAATGATCAAATAGGATGATAAATGGTCACTTAATCAATCACTCGTGGTCGTGGGTACGAATACGATTCAAGCAGTATAGTTGTAGGATGCAAAATGGTCATTTTCATTTGCCCATGTAAAACATCACGCCATCGTGTAATCCTGCTTTAACAAAATTGACGAAAGAACGGATTAGAAAGCTCTAAAAACCGATGCCAAATGAACTGAACTACATTTACTGATCACGCATACTCTGCTTCAAAATTCGCATCTAAAGCAACAAATACAGTTATTGATCACGCATACTCTGCTTCAAAATAATTACATTCAAATGTTCTATTATTAATTTTTTATCTTTGAGAAAACTTATGGAAGACAAGTAATATACTGTACAAATCGTAGGAAATAAAAACTTTGAATTAGAACTGAACTACATTTAATTAGGTTCTGATCCCCTGAGTTAGTTCTTGCCATTTCTCAAGGCCTGCCATCAATCAAGCCAAGATCTAGAGAGAAATCTTTCCTCTTTTTTTTTCGTTTTATCTTGCCGATTGGTTCCGCAACTACATTTTGCGAATTTGAAAGATGGTGAATTCATTTTTCACCCACTTGCTTATTACAAGATTAGGAGAAAGGTTAGAGACCGAAGAGAGGAAGTGCAACTTTGACAAAAGAGTAACTTAGTGCTCCGGTGAAAACATAGCTATCAACTCTGTCAAGTACACCTCCTGAACAAAATATAAAAAGTCAAAATAAAGCTATAATATTTTGGAGAACAAAAAGTCAATTTTGAAGTATTAGGGACTATGAAATAAATTCCTACTTGGAATATAAGGATTAATTAAAATTTGACAAACTGCCTCTCTTCCTAAATCAGTTGAAATGTTTAGTTGTTCGGTTCCAGCTTTAAATATACTGATAAGTCTACTTGTGAATGTTTTGTTCATAATAACATATACAAGTTCGTTATTTTGCCAAAAAAACCCCACCCAAATTCATCCTTGAGTTGCAGTTATAAAAAAAATTTGGTTGCATTTGCTAAATAGAAAATATGGGGTTTGGTTGCAAATACCACATTGAAAAGTTAATAGGGATATTATGTGTGCAAAGAAGGCGCACCATGTCCAGGAATGAGAGATCCTGAATCTTTAACACCAGCATCTCTTTTGATAAGGGACTCCAGAAGGTCCCCGAAAATTGACCCCGCGAAGTTCAACGCTCCATATACTAATGCGCTAGTTTTCAATTGAATACCAGGTTAACCATATTAGATAATAAACTTTTTAAGTTATAAACCTTAAAGTATCAGAATCCAGTAAAATTGCAATCTTACTGTGGTAAAGACTTAGGCCAGCATAGAATTTTTGACAAAATAACAGTAACAACGACACAGCCCAAAAGGCCTGCAAAAGCCCCCTCCAAGGTTTTTTTTGGGCTTATGTCAGTCAATGGAGTTTTTCCAAATGCCTGAAATTTACACAAAAATTATACATAATGTATATCATTAAGCCTAATAAAAAAATTAAAACAACAATATATGCTTCAAACAACAAAATAATATGCAAAACAAATTTTAGCTCATATCCAATTTTTTATTTTTTATTTTTTGTAAGAATTAGTACCCTTCGGTTGACAATAACTTTCAAACTTCTCATTTGGGGTCCATTGGGCACCTAATTATGTTTTAAAATACTGTTTGTATGAACTATATGTTTCTAAATGATTCATAAAGAAGAAAAGGTACATACCCTTCCACCAAGAAATGCAAACGTATCTGCTGCAATTACACTACTAATTGAAATCAGCGTGGCGACCAGTCCAACTGTCCAATGAGCCCTCCCACCAAGTAATACCGGCCAATACTTCCCTATCTCTGAGAACAAAAAAAATTAACAGAGACAATCACATGAAGTAATAGAACAAGAACTGTGTAGTTCTATACCCAATCAATTTTTCTCTTTTACCCCCCTAATGATGTGCAGAAATCCTATTCTCTACGCTTCCCTGATATTAGTATCCGAGTCAATTACCTTAACACATGAGTGACAATATGACACAATTATTTTGAAGAAAAAAAAGTGTGTAGTGTACCAGTATTTAATGCAGGGGCAGCCAAACTGCAACGGAGCTTGATCCAAAAAGAAGGAAGATAGCCGCAATAAAACAGCCCAAAAACAGTACTTGCCAAATGGGCAAAACGGGGATTTCCCCTCTGTAACATCACCGCTATGGCTATAATAAATGCTGAGAATATCACCGACACATCCATGTGGCCATAATACCTATCACATCAACACAAACCACAATACTAAATATATTGTTGAAGATATTATCAGTAACTTAAGACTTCCATTTTGCAAATGAAACTGTATATTTTACTATATTTCTAAAAAGGACAACAACAAAATTCTCGTGTTGTATCCAGCACAAAATTGCGGTGGTTATTTTGCAAATAACACTTTAACTGTTAAAAGTAGAATGAGAAAACAAATAAATTCTCAACCAAATTAGTTCCTATCTAACTACATAAAAAATAGACCAACATATAGATCTTTGCTTAATTTTAGCTTAATTTAATTTTTTTTGAAAAGAAATTGTTAACAGTAGTAATAAATTTGTGAAACAATTAGTATAATGGAACTTTGACCTTTTTCATTAAGTTTATATAAAGTTTGTGATGGTGCTAATTGGGAATCTGTTAGAAAGGTTGCCACCCTCGGAGTGTGAGACATATTACCACCCTCGGAGGTGTGAGACATATTGAATAATTTCTGCAATAAATGCAGGTACTGGAAAAATCTTCAAAGCACCCTAAGAGTAAGGCATTATTTTTTGACATTTGTACAGGTTTAGCCTTGCACAGATCAGATCATATACCAGCATGTCCCACTCACATAACAAGTTTCGCTTATGACCACACAAATAGATACGGCCATGGTTCACCTTACCAGTATGTACAGGTGCAGTGCTGTATCAGTTGTTCGGGCTACCAGAAAATTTGTGTCAGCCAGAAACACAAACTAATTTGAAATTCGTAAATAACAATGTACTACATTATGACAACTAACTAAAAACTTGTGTTAGCACTAGCTTACAAATCTCATTGCAAATTCCACCTCAAATAGTTGTGGTCCCAGTATTGTATCTCTCCTGTATTTTGTTAGCACTAGACACAGGATGAGCACAGTATGAAAATTTGAAGTGGAGACTTACAGGGTGAAAAGAGGCATGAGAAAGCAGATAACAGAGCAAACCCTAGAAACATATCTGGGGGGTGGGGCCATGCCATCAGCGATACGCCTACTTCTGACGAGTTCAAAGAATTCACGGGAGCCAGCGAGCACAACGGCTGCTAAGGCTGCTGCAAAGACCCATCCACCGGCCACCACCACCCCTCCGGTGCCAAACCCTATGCCCAGACCAAATACCACTCTCTTTTTTAATTGATTACTCTGTCCCTTTTGATTTTGCTCCAATGAAATTTCAATTTCGCCTCCAGAGCCCTAGAAAATTGGAAAGCAACAAGGCATGTCATATTTTCATTGGAATTCAATTCATTGAGGAAAAGAAGAAGATAGATTTTCTAAGAATCTTAATTGAGTACCTCGAGTGACGATGGCATGGAACTAGGTGTATTCTCTGTTGTAGAGGTATAATTTTCAGCGATGGAAGAGGATGAAGGGAAGAAGGCGGAGTCCGAGGCCGAGAAACGCCGTGGCAAGTGACGGAGGAGGTGGCGTACGGATATTAATGGACGCATGTTCATGTTCATGTTGATGTTGTTGGTGCCTCGTTTTCTAGTAGAGAGAGATGAGGAGAGAGAGTGGAGGGAGCAGGAGCAGTGGGCTGCTGCCACCGCCATTTTTGCCCCCCTTTTGGAGAAAGAGGAGAGGAGAGGAGAGGAGAGGCGAGAGGGAGGGAGGGAGGGGAAGGACTCGAAAGGAGTCTGGGAAGCGAGTACTGGAACTGGAGGTTGATACTGTTGAAGCGTGATCCTCTCCAGTAACGAAGACTATTGGAGCTCTCTCCTTTGTTAATTAACAGTCACAGAGATTCTGGAAACTTGAGCAGGAGAAAAAAACTAAAAAAGAGAGATTATGTCCCTCTCTCTATGCTTGTTTACTACTACTACTACTACTAATAGGAGGGATGGGAAGGCGTTCCTAAGAGAATCATATCAAATTCAGTGTAATGTTCCATCAAAACCATCCAATTTTACGCTAGTCCTCTTCTTTCTTTCTCTTCCTTTCCCTCCTCTTCTCTCAAGATTATTTAAAGACAAAAGAAAATCTCAATGCAACAACCCAATTCTCGCCAAATTCCTTGCCTTGAATCACGATTTCAACCCCTCAAATCGCGTGAAATGAACTCAAAACTCTCGTTCATCATTCTCTTCCGATCATCAAATCAAATGTATTTCAAATCCAATTTGGAACCGCAAAGAACCAAGTAACAACAAAATATAATAATCTATTTTCAGTTCGTTGTTTATAGATGAGGGAGGGAGGGAGGGAGAGGGCTATAGTTGTCCTCCTAAGTCCCGAAGGGCTCGAGTAATAATACAAACAGTTTACACAAATCCAAACTATTTTGAAACCGAAACACAACACTACAAAAATTGTTAACAATAACGGAACTAAGAAAAAAAAAGAAAACCATAAAAATTAGGACAACTTCAGACTCTTTAGCATTTCAGCTACAAGAGGCAGTTTTTCTGGGGCCCGCTTCTGATATTCCTTTGTCAGCACCTCTGCAGCTAGGGCTGGCAACTCTGAGCTTTCTTCATCTCTATTTCGACCTCTCGATAATTGGCTAATTGCCCCGCCACACTGAAATAACAAAAGAGAATGTAGTATGTTACTAATGTAGTGTTTCAACTATTAAGGTACAAACTTTGTGTGACATCTCGCATCTGGTGCAAATAGAGAATATTCAGCATAACTTTGGCAAAAACGAACATCTCATACCAAAAGTCACCTCATAATTAATAATTATTTGTGCTTCTGTCATTTCCATCTTTAAAAGGCATTTTGGTTATTGAAAATTTGAGACCCGTGCCTTATCTGATTGAATCTAACTCCTGGAAGGTTTTTGTGCTGTTAACCCCCCTTTTCCTTAAGAGTAGAAATGACATGTTGTGGTTTCGTAAGCTCGTAAGAACAGAAAAAGGAAAAGAAAAATAAAGTTCAGATATTGTACCAGACAAACACCATATAAAGCTCGAATGTTTTTGCCTCCAGTTAATTGGATGGCTGCTGCGTAGTACTTTTTGGCTGTTTGAAAATTTTCTAGACCTCCCATCGTGTATAGTACCTATTAAATCATAGATACATACATGCAAGTTAAGGCTCGGAACCATTCTCCCTCCTTTCTCTGAGGGCCTCCTCCATAAAAGCACATTAATAGAGGCACATAATAGATATCAGCTTAAAAGACAAGCTCTAAACAGTATAGACTTAATAAATCAATTGTACTGCTACGGTGAAAATTGCCTCAAAAATAAATGCAAACCAAACCTAATTATTCTATCTAGAAAACATTACAAGATTGTTATTGGTATCATTGCCATATTCACTTACATCAGCGTAGGATATCTGGTACAGTGATACCATAGGTTGGGCCAGAATTAATTCCTCGTAACAAAAGGCAGCTTGCTTATACCTGGTCAGAGAGAAGTGAGAAAACAAATTATTCTTAATTTCAAACAAATATTCTTCTATTCCTCTACTGTAATTAGGTATAACCGCCTGCAGTGATAACAAATTACCAGTAAAGACCACAATTGGACACTTCAATTCTTGAAATCATGAGAACCTAACAAAACCATTAAATTTCCAAAGTAGCTTAGCTACTATAAATTTTGCAACTTTATATGAAGCCTGTTTTCAACTGCTAAGGTCAGGGAGGCATTATATTTCTAAGTATTAAAAAATTACTTATTTCCTAAAGATGCTTCTTACATTTGTAGTGAAACATAGATTTCAGCAAGTTCTCTCCAAGCATCATGATCGGCCATGAATCTGACAAATGCAAATGATAGTCAACAATTAATAAAAAGTACCAAGTAAGCTTATTTGCAAATTAGGAGGACTTATTGCAAATTTGATGACTAACACTAATTTCCGGAAAAAAAACATATTGCGTTATATCATGCCTGTTTGGCATGGGTATTTTCTGGGAACTATGCAGTTATGCACTGGTACATGATGGTATGATGATACTATTTTATACGTTATTTGAGGAATACCGAAAATTGTTCCTTAGAAAAAAAAAAATTACTCACATTTCAAGGTACTTGTTAAGATACTCAACAACCAATGTAGTATTTCCCTGCGCCTTCGCCATTGCAATTTTTCTTTTATGAATCAGCTAAAACAATTCAAAATTTTGAAATATTAATTTCTTGATATATATCAAAAATTTGATAATGTAAAAAAAAAAACGAAAGAGTCCACTTTTAAAAAACAATTGCCAAGCATGGAAGTGATGGTATTATGCGATAATATGGTAATATAAGGGGCCTAAATGCCAACAAGGGATGCAATAAAAGATATAAAACCTGATCATTTGGATTGGTTTCCAAAAGGACAGCATAAGCTCTCTCTGCTTCAGCCCATGCTCCTTTTGCTTCCAGGAGCATTCCTTCTAATCTTGCTGAAATAACAAAGATACAGGAAAATGTAACTGTACTAAATGCCATATATTAACTTGTTAAATGACATAACTGATTACTTGTAAATCGAATTAGTATAGTCACGATAAAGGAAAATGTACATACCAACCCTTAGACTATCTGGAAATTTCTTTTTAAGAATCCCGATACAATCCTGCAGATAACACAAAGTTAATATTTCAAAAGAAAAACAAATTAATATCAGTTTAAACCAAAGGACAAACCAACCTTTATCACCATTTATTGCCTGGTATGTTGGTGATCTGAAAATTATTTGATTATTAACAGAGTTGGGCAAATTCAATGTAACCTGCTAAACCTAATCCCCCTTCCTACACGTGTAATAATGAGGGGGTGTTCTACGAAGCATAGGAGGCTTCTCCTATTTTTACTGTGGTACAATGGTACAAACAGAATCTACTTTGCATTTTTCTAAAAAAAATTATGTTTCTCGGAAGAAATTTAGGGCAAGGAATTGAGTGTAGTAGAATTTACCTTTGCAACGTCAATATTTTGGCAATCCATAGCAGCGACAGCTACTTGTTCGTAAAGAGTCCATTCTACACGAAGAAAGAAATAAAAGCAAATCTCAATTCTCTCAAATTTGACATCCAATTCTTGAAATTGTTTCATGCGCTATGAGAAGTGCCTTGAAAACAAGTTATGCAAAGTAAAAAAGAGAGGAAAAAGTGGATTGATTGTTTATATGGACAATTAGACCAATCAGAGATGACTAAACGGATCAATACCAATACCAATTGGAACTTGGTTTATAATCACAAAACCTGAAAAGAGAATGGATTCATTTGATGATACAATTACCTTCAGAACCAAGTTTAGATCGGGCCTTGGGGTCATTCAATAGAGACAAACCGAGGCGAAGCACCGGCTCGGGACGGCGCACCTTGAGACGGCGCACGAGACAGAGGTACTCCCAGGCACCTCCTCCGCCGTGCGTCGCTTGGTCCTCCAGCCGATCCAGCTGCGCCGCCTCCGACGCCGACAATCCTCCCGATCCCACCATTGTAGATCAGGTTGACTGAGAGAGAGAGAGAGAGAGAGAGAGAGAGAGAGAGAGAACTTAGATTGATCGATTTTTCTTTGCATGAAATAGGGTTAACCTTTATAGCAAAAATAGGGGGTTTATTTTTGCTAATATACTAAATAGATACATAACATTAGTTAACCTTTTAATTAGTCATCATTAATATTTTTACTTAATTGATTTTTTTTTTTTTACTTATTTTGTGCTTCTCTGCATGAATTACAAGTTACAACACAGCTAATATACTGTAAGAAATTTATTAGTCAACTCCTAAAAACAATTCTATTATTAAACAAATTAATAGTGGTTATTTAATAGACTGTATAGCAAAAACCCGACATTTTTAAAAATACCCCAAGTTAATTACAGATTAATAAAAATGCCCACGACTGTTCCGAAATTTTAAATATACCCAAACCGGCCATTTAATGGCCGGTCCTGTGAATTTTTTTTTTTTTTTTTAAGACAAATACTGAAATATAAGACTAAAAAATTGATTTTTTTTTTTTTAATATTTGTTAGATTACTTTTTTAATAGCATATACTAAAATACATTAAATTACTTAAAATTATGTTAATTTATGCTGATTTACACTAGAATTATGCTAAAAAACGGTAATTTACTTGAAATTATGTTAATTTATGCTGAAATTACAATAATTATGTAGAATTATGCTAAAATACGGTAAATTACGTTAAATTACGTATGAATAGGGCCGATTTTGTGTCATATTTCATAAATCATAAAAAATAGTAAAAAAATTCCAAAAAATAATAAAAATTGGTATTCTACAAGTTCATTAGATAACTAATTTACTGAGCTACGTAGATTGAAGAATAGAAATGAAAATCTTAATCGGAAACTTCAACTGAAGTTTTAAGGCCCTTCTCTTTGTTTTTTGGCGATTCTCAATTTGGCAATTCGGCATCACAGGCACGAATGATGCGCATTTTCACAAGCTTTCCGAAAAGTGGTCATTTGCTGAAATCGGACACTCGAGCGCCGTTTTATGGCCGTTTGAAGTTTTGCCGTCGTTTTTCGCTTTCTCAGTGAAGATATCAACCCTATTCATACGTAATTTAGCGTAATTTAGTGTATTCTACCATAATTCTACATAATTATTGTAATTTAGAGTAATTCAGCATAAATTAACATAATTTCAAGTAATTTAGCATGTTTTAGTATAAATATGCTAATTATATATATAAAATATAATCTAGCAAATATTTAAAAATAAATTTAATTTTTTAGTGTTATATTTCAGTATTTTAGCTATTTGTCTCTTAAATTTTTTTAACATAATTTAAAGTAATTTAGTGTCAATCAGCATAAATTAACATAATTTCAAGTAATTTAGCGTATTTTAGTATAAATATGTTATCAAAAAAGTAATCTAACAAATATTTAAAAAAACAATTCGATTTTTTAGTCTTAGATTTCAGCATTTTATCTATTTGTCTACAAAAAAAAAATTAAATTAAATTAAATGGGGACCGGCCATTAAATGGCCAGTTCCCCTCTTTAATAAAAAAAAAAAAAATTGCGGGACCGGTCATTTAATGGCCGGTTTGGGTATATTTAAAATTTCGGAGCAGTCGTGGGCATTTTTATTAATCTGTAATTAACTTGGGGTATTTTTAAAAATGTCGGAGCAAAAACAATTGAATTATATATAAAGTTTTTTCCAGCATAATCAAATTTTACACAATTATTTTGGTAATTAGTCACACTAATCAAATATTGATTCCCCGATTTTAAAATAATACTGTGCGAATTAAACATATAATATTGAAGTGCAAGTTATGAAAGGTTAAAAGATAGAAGAATCGTCATAATTTTAAGATCTCAAGTCAGGACTCGAGAGATTGGAAAGTATTTTTAAGTTCATTTTTGAACCATTAATTTCTGAACGATATATTTGAGGCTAAAAATATTTTCATGCCTCAATTATATCTCACATTTTGATCTTTATTTTCAAAGTTTAAATAGTCGATCCAAACAGTTCAACATATTAAAATGTACCTGCAAATTTTAGTGCCTAGAGTTTTAATGTCCATAATTTTCACAACTTGTAAAAAAGCGTCAAGGATCCACAAATTAGTTTGGGACCCTACACCTTGAGTATGATCGGGAATGACCTCATAAATGTGTTGAAATGAATGTTTTGAAAAAAATTAATTTGAAAAATATATTCATGAGAAGAAATTTAATTTGAAGTAGTGAGCTAGCATCTAGATTTGCAAGGGTGAGAATATTCAAACAACTAGCATTGATCTCCTCTCATTCTCAATCAACACCTTGGTGTGCGAAGCTTGTGGTTTTCTATTTTGGAAACTGTAACAATGGAGACTAAGGCGCAGGCAACCATATCTCGCTCCACATATTTGGAGAGGTATGACTATAATACTTTGCTAGATCATGTGTGTGACATGATCCATGAACTGTGTGTGATTAATTGCATGTATACAGTAAAATCGTCTCTAGATCGGTAGTGAAATTTTTGAAATGTACCTACTAGTCTAGAGCTCTACCTAACAGTGGTATCAGAGCTATGTTGCTCTGTTTACCTGCAATTGTCCATCGCTTTAGCATTGTGTTAGGTTGATTTTGTCTTATGGAATTCATAGCTTGAGTTTACGCCTCTTGTATGGTTGTATACAAGTCTTGTTGCACGGATGGTGCAATAATGAGTTTTTGATTTCTTGATTTTATTTGTTTTGTTCTTTCATGACTTGCTTTGGAGGGTCCAGTATCAATTAATGATGCTTGGAGGGTTCAAAGTATATATCTGGATTTTTTATGATGAATCAAGATTCAATGAGGATCTATGTGAGACGATACTTGTGAAATGGAATTGTTTCGATAAGGATTTGAGAACTTGATTCGTTTATTTTAGATTGGGTTTAAAATTGTTTTAAACAGGTTCAGATTTGGAATGGTTTATTAGATCTATGGTTGATCTTTAATAAACTAAATCTAGATGTGTCCATGACGATCTACATGTGCTTAGATACCGTTGAACGGTGCACTAGATCTTAGACATGCATGGGAAAACTTTTTTGCTAAAATTTTATCCATGATGAAATTAGCAAGCTATGAATAGGATAAGACTAAGTAACCATTGCACATAATTGGATTATAGTGCATAAATATATATGGGCCCACCATAGCAAATAGCTGCAGGTACGTCAAGCGGATTGTGTGGCCAAAGAGTACCAATGCTATGTGTGATGTATTGAATGCATGTGGAATGAATGTAACGCGGTCTAAGGTGCTCGGTGAAATTAAATTGTTTAATGTTTATACTTAGGCGGAAACACTTGTTTAGTTGCCTTACATTAGAAAATTGAATGTAATTTTCATTTCTTATGTACAGCTTTAGTTTGTGCAATCTGTAGCCCTTTGTTTAAGTGTCCAAGTAAAATGTAACCTTAGACGCACCAAAAGACCAATTTGATACTAAAATATTAAGCTTCATATAAGCCTTTGTTTTTTTTGGTGTGATCAATGCAGGACACAGTTATGTTTGGTGCCAATTTATACGAAACGGACGCTAAGGGGGCAAGATTGGTATTGGAAGGAAAGGTTCCAATCGGAATCGGAGAAGACACAATCATAAGGTTAAGGTTAGAGATTTTTAATTTAAACATTTGTTTAAATCAATGTTGCACTACTTATTGTTAACCCTCAATGAGAAGGACACAAATAAGATAATGTTAGAAGAGTGAGGCTATGGTACTTCGGCTAGTGTACTACGGCTCAATATGGTACTTTTTAAAATCCTAACGGTCAATCCGAACCGTTCAATGTGATATTCATATGAATATGTACTTGCAAACTAAATTTTATATTTTTTTGAATTTTTTTACTATTTTTTTAGATAGGTAGAATTTTGATGGTCCAAAATTTGTATAAAACACTGAAAATTCTACCTATCTAAAAAAATAGTAAAAAAATTCGAAAAAAATATAAAATTTAGTTTGCAAGTACATATTCATATGGATATCACATTGAACGGTTCAGATCGACCGTTAGGATTTTAAAAAGTACCATATTGAGCCGTAGCACACTAGCCATAGTACACTAGCCGAAGTACCATAGCCTCACTCATGTTAGAATATCTAAAGAAGAAATATTTATAAATAATGATAAATTGTATGGTTATTACTTGGTCTCAGAGACTGATATAGCTGAAAATATATATTCTTTTTGGGCCCTTTAGCATAATCTGTTTTAACATTTTCATAATTTTAGGTTAATATGTTTAATCTCGATCTATATTTCGTGTTACAATTAAACCAAATCATGCATACCATTTAATATTTCTTATCTTCTTCTGTTCTAGAAATTGCATTATTGATAAAAATGCAAGAATTGGACGAAATGTTATAATTGCCAATTCAGAGGTACAAATCCCTAAATTACTTAATTCAATTTCTTATTTCCGTTAACACTTGGCATTATGTTTGTTATAATTAATATCATAGAGCTATTTTGCTATGCTGCCAATGGGGGGGACTATTGGACCAGAAACAAAATTGTGCCATTTATTTGGTAAAAGAATTAAGTGTACAATGCAAGATGTTAAATTTGCAAATTCCTTTTCATTTATTTTTCAGGGTATCCAGGAGTAGAGCTGCAAACAAATAATAATTCTAAGCGATCGAATTTCTCAAAATTTATATGCATGGTAATCTTTTCTATTAATGTGAAGGCTCACAAATTGTCACACCCCAAACCGAGATTTCCGGATTAAGGCATGATCAGTCCTCGCCTCGTGTTTAGTTACCATTAAACACGCAAGGCTAAATAATACAAATAATAACATAAACACACAGCGGAAACGATAACATATATACACATGAAGCAACAGTCATACAATCCACAAATAAACATAAACATAAATATATCGGTCCATACAATCCACAGGATAATAAAACATAAACTACTGAAAGGAGATACATGATCTACAGCCCCGAGATATAAACAAAAGTCTCGGGACTCTAAACATCCTAACCAAAGTCCTATAATACTACTACATCAAGCGGCGTGGCCATCGGGAACAGCTCCTGGCATCTCCTGCTGCGGAACGCCAGACTCTGTACCTAAAGTCCCACATCAAAAGGTGGGTGAGCAAACAATTGCCCAGTATGTGACCCAGAATTATCCCTTCAGGGATCCTCTTTCGGTCAAAGCACTTTAATATTAATTCTACGTAAGTTTAATGTCACAAGTTTTAAATGCACATGATTTAGTATAGAAATCCTAATTTAATAACTATTAAAAGAAAAATACATATAGTAGATGATATGATGCGATTATCCTGTCATGCCAACATGCAAAAATTCCCGCAAAACAAAATATCAAAGTGAGAGTATTATTTCAATAATCAATGTGGAGTCCAGTACAAGAGTACTGTGTGTCAAATCCAATATATAATAATAGTACGGATATAATATCACCCCGTGCCGTGAAATTTGAATTTGAACGGTAATCCTCAATATGACATAATCCAAGGACCGCGATCAGGGGGTGCAATGATACCCGATGCCTAATGACATCGAGCATTGCCCCACAAGTCATTGCACCCTCGTCGATGGTTATATCCAAAAATTCGTGTGTTTCACTTACTCTAAAACGATTCTTCAACCAAACATATAAAATAGGAGAAATCATACAAGCAAGTCATAAGAATGTGTTAATCCGTCTCCTCATGAGAGGACGACGGAACTCAAACGTCCGGCCAGACTAATAGGACAATAAAGGCTCGAGATCGGCCTATGTACAGAAAAGTAAATATAAGCGCCACCGCGACCGCGGAAGCCGTTCTAGGCATGTAGCTCCTAATGTAGGTGGGAATCACATCCCGAATCGTTTTGTGCCTCAGGGCTCGAGATCGGCCCGCACGTAATGGTAAAATGAATCGAAAAGAATATATAATCAAAGTTTTATACATATAATATTTATCCTAAAAGACCACCCGAGAGATGAAGTGATCAAACGGCTCAGTGGCTAACGGGCCGTCTCATACCCCATCCTACAAGACGGAACGCAGTCACTCGGTCTCTGCTCAGCCCTCACCAATGCATATGATCGTTTATAAAATAATAATATTATCTTCTACGAGAAGAGAACAAGTAATATCCTAAGTAACTACATATGTATCTAACCTATAATTAAATTACTCTACTCCTATTTAAAGCAGTAAATTCTTCATTTAGAAAAGGGTTTATGCAATTTCTAATTACAATTCGAAAAGATAAACATGCTCTAATGCATCTAATAATTTAAAGTGCGAATGTCAGGTCAAGTGGTCGACTGGTAAGAGTACGCCACGAAAGAAAATAATTCAGATATCCCACACCTGTAAGGCTAGTTGAAGGCGCGTGCTCTAATCGTCTCCGTGGTCCGCATGCTCCGCGCGTGCTCCGGTATAACCGTCAGCAGGATCGGTCCACGGATCAGGATCAAGATAGGTCTGATGACCTGAAATTCGTACGTGATTCCATTAGTCTAAACCAATTATCGTAACCCTTAATCCCCTTGTGTTATTACTTTTACTCATGCATTCGAAATTTAATTTGCCAATTACGAGGTACAATACTTAATCGGTTCGATCGGCTCGGTCTGTTCGACTCAATTCTGATTGAGTGTAAATATTTACGACTAACTTAGTTAGTTGAATTTGACGTAATTAATGTATTTATAAATTTTTTATTTGAAGATAAACTGTTCAATTAAATTCTTAAGGTATATATAAAATCCTAATTGCTATAAGATAGATTACGCAGTGTAATTAATTACGTTATCTATTACACTAATTTTAGTTTTATTTTAATACTCCTAACGTAGATGTATGTGTTCTACTTAATTATCTTATTTAATGAATTTCAAAACAATTCAATTTAAAACTAAACTATTAATGTGAAAATATTAATATGTTGTAAATTAATTGTCCTTTAATAATTAACAACATATTTATATTTGTTTAACCTTTATGGACAATTATAACATTAATACTTACACTAATAATAATTAAAATACTAAATTCCTAATTATAACTAATTACAATGTAATCTAGATTAATTAGATTTTCTACGTGTTTAGAACGAACTCTAATTACTTATAGGATTAAAAATACGTAAATAATTTATTTAGTCACATATTGTGATAATTAATCGCGTATAGATGTTCGTATTTTAAAAATACGTATTTTACTTAATTCCTTTTATAAGTAAATTTTCATTTTATTCCTAAGTACGTATATAAATAAAATACGTCTCTAATTAGTTTTTAACATAATCGAAATGATACGAAAATCATTAATATGTAGTTATTTTAATTGTCCTCATTAATTAACACTATATTTTATCTCTTGTAAATTTTTAGAAATACTTGTAATATTATTGATAATCTTATTACTACTAAAATAAATAAAGAAATTTTATTACTAACTAAAGTAAATTAACGTAATTTCTTAACTAAATTAAATCTATTTTAAATGTGTTAAATCTAATTAATTTAATCTAATTTAAATATGTTAATCCTAATTAACTATTGTTGGGACTTTTAATTTTGGATAATGTATAATAATAATACTAATAATAATAAGGATAATTAAAATACTAAATTCCTATTTATTTTCAGATTTGGCCCAAGTCAAATTCTCATTTCTTTTATTAATTTCGGATTGGGTCTAAGTCCCCAATAATTAAATAACCCATTTAATTTGACATACTATAGGGCCGGCCAGCTAAAACAAAAATACTAAAGCCTCTTTTATTAAACAATCAAGGTCCAACAAGTATTTCACATTTAAATGGCCCAATAGCCCAAATTTTAATAATTTTCATTAAGGCCGAACCCCATGTTTAACATTCAAAATTTCCAACCAACAACATTCAACAGAGAGCCATTCAAAGAGCCATGGTAACCTTTTACCAGTACACAGCAAGGCACAAAAACAGCACCGGTAATAGAGGTACCATACTAACAGAATCGCAAAATTTCCACCGCAATATTCAGTCAACGAAATCGCGTTGAGAAAATCAACAACTCACACGCGATATTTATCAATTTGGTTTTCTACGTCGTAACCCAAAATCATCAAGGCACTGTTCAAATTCGGGTCTAAAATATTCGAGCACAGTCACTGTCAGTTCAAAAGGCCGGTGTAATACAAGTCAGTACCAGTAGTACACTGGGCTGATACTGCCCAGTACCAGCAACACAAGCATCACAGAACCAGGAATATAGCAAACCGGAAAAGAAAGGAAAAAGAAGGAACTGCACAGCCCTAACGGTCAGCACAGCTCTGTCAGAGCAGCGATCAAGCAAAACCAAGCAAGAAAAAGGCAAGTGCCAGCATCAAACGAGAATTCGCAAAACATGCCATACGGCCAGCACAAGCCACACACAAAGCTGGTACCAGCATAGGTATCAGTACAGTCAACGCAACCCTGAATAGCCTGAATCAGCAAATCAGCAACCAGCAAAACAACAACCACAACAGTCGGCCAAGTCACTATCCGAATCGGGAAAATCAACAACCCGAACTTCGGCATTTACATTTCAATTTCTACGAACCATCACACAAATTGGCAAGACACAAAGTAGAAAGGGTTGTTACCGGAAATTGAGAGTTTTCCTCCTTAAACGGCCGGTACCAAGGCGATGCCTTGCTTCACGACAGATTCGAATTTCAACACAGGCCGGCCACCAGAACAGCAACAGAAACGCGCGAATTTGCACAAGCTCGCAGCACAGGAAGGCAATAGAGGGAAAATCGTACCCCAAGCACAATCAAAGCCGTTTTTAGGCTTGATAATCAATAATCTCAGTGGAAAACGGAAAAGAGGGCAAAGAATAAAAGTTCTCAGCACATGAGATTTCAAACCAACGCAACTTCAAAAACCGGATCGAGAGAGATAGAGAGAGTGATATTTATAACCGAGAGAGAGGGTCGTGCGCGCTGCAGAAACAATCAATGGCACAGCGACTAAGTCGCGGGGTGGGTGTGCAAGAGTCGTCGCCCGTACAGGATTTTCTGACGAGAAAAAGACAGCGGCGAAAATAGCGCCTATAGCGCGTGGGAGAGAGAAACGGGAGAGGGAGAGGTGTTTCCTTCTCCAGGAAGCAAAAGGGCGGGGGTGGGGTTCACTAAACAGCGAGAGAGAGAGGGGAAGAGATGGGGCTGCAGAGTCAGAGAGGGAGGGATAGGGAATAAAAGGGGAGGATCTCTTCAAAATCCGTGCAGAACGATCTGAACGGTTGACATCACTCCAAAATTTAGAAGGAAATTTAACTTGATAAATATCTAATGGATTATTTTCCCTCTAATCATATAACAATAAAACAGATTAACGAGACTCGCGTTTAATAGTTAATACAATTTCTTCAATAGCTTGTGGTTTAATTTATAACTTTACTAAATTTAATTAACAACATTTTATTAACATTTATATTTTTATAATTTACTTATTTCCATTCTTTTTGTAAATTGTTATTTTAAAATATGAAAATATCCTTTGTAAAAAAATTAATTTTATAAGTTTGTGAGTTTTAAATTGGTTTAATAATCAACATTATAATTTATTTCATTTCTTAATTAGCTAAAATTCTAATTAAAGTTTTAATTAGGCATAATTTACAATTTGCTAGTTAATCAATAAGTTTAAAATTTTCAGATTATAAAGTTAAATTATAAAAATTATACGAAATTTTATGTTTAACGTTTCTACACGAATTAATCCAAGGTTTACTAATTCGTTTATCGGTTCATAAATTCCTAAAATTCATAGAGTTTATTAATTGATTTTAAAAATAAAACTATACAACTTAATTTATTCAATTAATTAAATAAAATTTATTTTTCGTTATGAATTCCATTAAATTTTTAATTATTTGCAAAATTTTAGCCACTAAGACTAATTAATTACGTTTTAAATTACGGGTTATAACACAAATAATAAAGTATTGCAAGCTAACAGGAATTCAATTACATACATATATACATACATGCATTCTTTGCTATGCACAAGCAGCAGGAGATGTTATGTAACATTTTTCTTTTTACAGTTACCAACTAGCTAGCTAGGACCTGCTCTTTTTGCTGACGTGCATGAGTTGAACACCGACAAGAGCGAGAAAAGTGCATGTTGGTACGAAAACGATGTTCGGTATGAGATGCAACTTGAACCGCTTCACTGGTTGGATGTTCTCGGCAGTATTTTTCAACACTACTGCAGCGGCGGGGACCACCATGCCGGTTATTATAACTGCCTTGCCAGATGTCTCAGATTTGTCAGATTCTTTCACCCATTTTTGCACAAATGCTGTTAATTCCTCCTTTCTGGTTTCCAAGTTGCTCATCCAAGTACCGTTATAGAATTCCTGCCAGTTTCGATTCATTGGAAAGAGAAATTATATATTAGCTTAATTAATTATACGTACCGACAACATATATATTGCTGGATGGATAAATTGGTTGGTAAATACCAAACAAATGATGATATGATGATATTGATGAAAAAAATTCTGTTGAGTTGAGTTAATATCTTAATTTGCACCAATTAATTAATTCTAGCAAATCAGATGTAAAATTATTAATTAAAACAAATCAGTAGCAAGAAATATATATATATATATATATATAGTAAAACAAAAGATCATTCATTCATTCATTCATTCATTTATTAACTAATTATTGAATTGTGAGAATTATTAGAAAAGTATTTACAATCACATTACTTTCATTTACCTTAATTTTTTTTTTTTCTGGAGCGTCGAAATGTTTGCCAGGCATAACATCATTTAAAAATCTGAAAACAATTTCAAATTAAAGATGCATATATATAGATTTCATCTTCACAGCGACCGACTGGACTGGTTCAAAGAAAATATCAATATTTGTATGTATGTATGTATGTAATATGTTTCTGAAATCAAACTAATTAATTTGCTTTATCTAAATATCAAATATATATGTAATAGGGGAGGGGTATGGATGGTCTTATATATATATTTATTACTTGCAAAGATCAATGAAGGCTATATGAAAATCCTCAAACTGTCGAATGTCGTTATTGAAGAATCTGTCATAAAAATGATCGGTTGTCAGCGAGCTTACACCAGGCACCCCTGGAGAAAAAATACAGAAAATATTATATTATATTATATTATATTATAAGAAGAATATATATAACCAAAATTGACTTCAAATCACCCTTCCATTATTCCTCTAATTTGCTCAAATAAGTGATGAAAAAGAGCAAAATACCCAATTTGTTTAAGAGGCTAAGGGAAAGGCCCATGTCGATCGTCTTCTTACTTAATTTCTTAGGAGAGAGAGGGTTGAAGCATGCAGAGAACCTTAATTATAAATAAGATGGGGCAAAGGAAGGAAGCAAATATATATACAGGGCTGGAGGGAGGGAGAAAGCGAGGAAGAGAGAGGGAGAAGGAATGAATGCATTCCTTTCCTCACACATGCCATTACTCATCTCTGAGGTTTCCACTTTCCACTTTGCCTCTGCTTCGCATCTTTCTTTCTTTCAGAATAGAATAGAATAGAAAATACCAATTGGATTAAGATCCGGCCCATTAAACCCAAGAATTAAAGGGCCTGTATTTCTCTCTCTCCCGCCACCGTTTTCCAACTGGATTCCAATTTCCTTCGTCTCCATTTTTCAATTAATCACATATCCATCCGCTAACATTTAAGCACATGAGTTATTACTAAGAGCAACCCACTTTTAATTTTATGCCTAAAATTAGATAACAGAAATTAGTGCGATTTGAGAAAAGCAGTTTTGCATGGGAACACCGCAAAAATCATGAAAGAAAATCAAGAGAACTTGATTTTTCCTCAATAGCCACTGCATCGCCATTATGTGGTACAACACATCAAATTCCTCATCTTTTATTAAATTTATTTATCGTTCACCAACAATCTCTGTTGATTTTACCTCCAATCTCTTCTAAGTATGACCTATTTGGAAATTCTCTTCCCAATGCCAGAGAATTTCGAATGCCAAAAATGCATTTTTTTCTATCAATTTATTCAATTTAGGATACGATACATCTTACATTTTTTCAACTGACCGTCTTTCTTGGTTATTGTATAAAACATATATTGACATAAATTCTGTATGGTCCTTGGAAAAGATTATTTCTTTGTATAAAAAAAAAACATTGTACGTTCAAATTTCACTAATAGCCCTTGAAAGGGTGCGCATATTAGTGTCAAGGACTACTTAGCTGAACTAAGAAATGGCTGGCAATAACGTATAGTAATTTGCTTAAGTTTTGAGGGGTTTATGTGTAAATTCCATGCTTGAAGGTTCTTTGTTAAAAACCCTCATTGTTAGCTTCAACAGCAAACATTTGTTAAATCCAATGTAGCTTTTATTTAATAGTCTTATGTGGATAACAAAATTTTCAAGGCATATAGGATATTTTATTTTTTATAAAGAATAAATGGTATATTTTGAGGTTCTGGAGGGGTATTACCAGCATTTGTCTTTTCTTTATTTTAACTAGTACTTGGCCTTCTGCTGTCTTTCACTTCAATCTTTTTTCTTTTTTTTTTGTGAAAAAAATTGGGGAATATGTTTCCTAAAGAAAACTTATTGTTGTGCTTTGTAGGAACATGATGTATTTCTTGTATAATGATGGTATATAAGACATTCTTTTTTTTATGAATAGGAGGGAATTGCACTAAAGAATGCTCATCTTTCCAAAAGATTTTCTCCTACAAATGGAGGTGACCAGTGGTCGCCTTCTTTCTGAGCTCCAGGTCTTTCTCTCTTTATTCTATTTATTTTTTCAATATCATGTTATTAATAAAATAATGGGCTTTTTAGCTTTTCTTTCGTACACAAAAAACTGAAGGTTTCATCCAATTTGCAAATCGACACCTGTATTGCTAATGCCTTGTCAACCTTGACTTTTAATCTTGGATCAGACAAATTAGTTTTTGGGAAAGTGTAAAGAAACTTTGAATCCAAATAAAGGAAATATCCTCTTAGCTTGGTTTCAATTATTTATGATTTTGGGGAAATGGCAGATTTGAAGTACAGAGAATTTTTTTTTTTTTTAAAAGAAATACGGGCAAAAATGTCAATATTAAATGGAGGATCCTCTTCTATACCATGATTGAAAGTTACATATATCTTATCACGGGTGGAGCCAGACTTTCAAGCTATGGGGGGTCAATTATATAAAATCTCCTGTTGAGTATGGGGGTCAATTTTACAGTACCCATAGCATTTTACCCTAAACTATATAGCAAAATCATGTATAAGCACGGGTCATTCACTCCATGTGGAAATATTTGGTGTGATCTTCAAATTCCACAAAAATTTCAGGTCTTCACCAAAAAAGGTTACTAGATAGCATCTCTATTGCCTAATACAATAGTTCACAAATTAAAATTTTCAGTCAATATGGGATGAGATCGGCCAATCAAATGCAGAAAGGGACATAAAGCTTGTAGAGATACAACAACAGTGCCTAAATGTCTATAGGAATACAATCGAAGAAGCAAAGAAACTCAAGGACAATTTAGAGAGAGAAATTTCAGATTCTGAGGAAGAGATTAGGGCCATCAGTGCTACAATTGGTGACCCAAATTTGCATTTTAGGGAGGTACTTTTTCTATAATTTCTTAATTAATTATTGAAGACATTAGCAGTACCATTTGTGTTCAGTACTGTACCAGTATCTACAATACCAATTATAAACTTTTTGTATGTATTCACTTTTTTGTGTATATATTATGTATGTGTTCATTTTGCTTTTATATGGTTAGATGGCACATTTGTCAAAGAAAGAGGAATGGTATTACATATTATTTTATATCTTGCAAGGGCAATGCATTATGATTTCCTACATTTTATAGAGATGTCCAGAATATTTTCGATTTTGGAGGGGCAAACTAATCTCTCAGAAGCAAAATTATGCTGAGAATTTAGAAGAGTAAATATTAATGACAATATTAGTTTCTCCTTATATATCTTTATGGCTTTCTGCCAATTAACCTTAAAAAAAATTCTTTACTTTTTTATTGTGTGCCAGATCAGCACAAGTAACATGTGCTTGAGAGAACGAATGGAAGCAATTTATCCACAGCTAGAAGCTATGCGCCAGAGAAGAGAAGAAAAGAAATCTCAGTTTTTCGAAATATTAGACAAAATAAACAGCATACTAAGAGAAATCAAGCCATACAATACACCATTGGTAGGTTTTGACAAATCTGACCTCTCTGTCGGGAAACTAGCGGAGCTTAAATCTCAGTTGGAGTATCTTAGAACAGAGAAGGTATATCCGTATAATTTTTGTACCAGTACAATGTATAGTATCTCTTCCCAGCTCCATAGTCCTAAGATGATTATATTTTGCAAAGCGCAGAACGGTTCGTGCTATGGATCAATATCTCTGTTTTCAAAGTTTAAACAATCAATCCGAACTGTTCAACATGATCTCCATATAAAAATGTTCTTGGAGAATAAATTATACATTTTTTAGAATTGTTTTACTATTTTTTAAGATAGGTAGAAAATCACCTTATCTAAAGATTTTTGAACCAATCAAAAATAGCGATTTACTATTTAAAAAATGTAAAAATGCGTACCCGAACTAGTACAATAATTGTAGTTGGCCACAAGGATCATGGAATCCTTTTATCATCTTAATTTTGTTGTGTGTATTTATTTTTTTACTCTTACTTTCTAGGTTAATCGTACAAAGCAAGTAGGAGAACTATTGAATTCCTTGAACTCCCTCTGCCTGGTGCTGGGTATAGACTCCCAGGAAATACTCAAGGGTGAGTTTGGATCTTCTGTGGCAGCCAGTAATATAAGCGATGGTGTGATCCAATGGTTGGTGTCTGAGACTGACAGACTAAGGGCCCTTAAGATGAGCCGCATCGAAAAAGTAAGTTTTTTTTTGTAATAAAAGGGGCTAATTTCATGCATAATCTGCAAAATCTAAAAAAAGAAGAAGTGTTTTTACTAGATGCTCAAACGTCTCAAAAATTGGGTGTTTTCAATTTACTTTTGAGCAAATTAGTCGAGAAAGTTACAGGTGATAGTTCTCAATAGTTGTAAAGCTAAAAGCTATATAAACCTACATTTTGCAGGGTATACATGTAAGAGTTGAGCTTTTTCAGGGGCAGAAATGAAAGTTTTTCATTTCTAAAAGAACTAACTAAATTACCACATGGCGTATACATGTAATGACTTGAACTTTTGTAAAAATAACTTTCCCATTCAAAAATGGCATCTCCCTCCAAAGTGGTACCTAAGTTTCCCGTGGAGCCTCATTAAGTTAACAAGGTTCAAAGAGACCTTCTCATGGAACTATTATTATTATTACATAAATTGTTCTCAATTTAATGACTAGTGTTCATATAATTTTTTTTTTGTTTAAATTTTGGTGTAGTTACAAGATATGGTGATGAGCATGTTGGAGCTGTGGACATTAATGGACACTCCTGTTGAAGAGCAGCAATGTTTTCGGGAGGTTGCATCGAACATAGCTGCATCAGAGGATGAGATCACTGAACCCAATTCTCTCTCTCTTCAGTTCTTAAAGAACGTCAGATTCCCTTTTTTGCCGCTTTATGTGCCATTCGACAGTTATTTGCATTTCATGAGCCATGAAGCTTTCAAATTCATGAAAAGGTCCTCCTGAACAGTAGCCCAAAAAATTTTGGATTTTGGCAGTGAGAATGAGGAAACCATGTACTGTATATAGTATTGTGGGGTAGTGAGGCTATGGTACTATGTATAGCGCGGATTGATCCGTACTATGGATCAATATCTTAGTTTTCAAAGTTCAAATAGTCGATCTGAACCGTTCAACATGAGATCCATATAAAAAAATGTCTTGCAGACTAAATTTGAAATTTTTTAGAATTTTTTTAGATAGGTAAAATATCACTAGTTTTGAATGGTCTAGAATTTTTAGATCAAGTAAATTTCTACCTATCTAAAAAATTAGTAAAAAAATTGTAAAAAATGTAAAATTTTGATCAACAAGTACATTTTCAAATGGAGATCACGTTGAACAGTTCAGATCGACTGTTTGGACTTTGGAAACGAAAATATTGATCCATAGTATTTACATTGAGCACATAAATTTTTGCTAACCTTGCACTTGGCCCCTTTAAACTTTCAGCTTTTATGATTAATTTGCTTATTGAACATTGTAATTGAAATATTTAGAAAGTTGGTAGTTGTACTGACACCTGAGATGTTTATTTCTCTATATCTTCTATGACTATAGATTTATATTCAACTCTTGAAATCCAAACTTACGCAATTGAAATTATGTGGGTTTCAGATTGAAAATGAGGTAAAGAGGCTCGAGACCCTCAAGACTAGCAAAATGCAAGATCTTGTATTGAAGAAAAAATTAGAGCTCGAAGACATTTCAGCACGTGCCCACGTAGTAGAGAGATGTAATACAGAGATTGAATCCATATTGACCGCATTAGAAACTGGTATTTTTTTTAAAATATTAATCTAATGTAATATCAGCATGGTTTTGTTTTCACTACCAGCTTGACCAAATTTCTTTTCTTTTTTTTGGATTTTTTGGCTTTTATTGTTTAATTTAAGATATTATTTTTGTTACAATATAACGGGTCTAAATTTTTATCAAATGTACAGGAGTTTGTGACCCTTCGGCAATATTAGAGAGCCTAGAGACTAAAATTTCAAATGCAAAAGAGGATGCATTCAATAGAAAAGAGATACTCGAAAGGGTCGAGAAATGGCAAGCAGCCTGTGAAGAGGAGGCTTGGCTTGAAGAGTATAACCGAGTGTGTACCTGTTATTATTTTTTTCTTTCTTTTTTTGTCATTCTTATAACAAAGGTTCTCTTAGAAATACGTATATTTATGATAATACCTGACAATATTGGAAATGGATTTATTTCAAAATAAGAATTTCCATGCTAAATATTACCTGAATGGGGATCAAATGCTATATCAAATATTAATATCAATATGATCATATTAAAAGTATAAAATTAAAACTATGGGAGTCATAATGGAACAATTATTAATATGGGGTGCAGAAATGAATTTTCTTGAGAAAAATACTTGTATAGCATATATACTTGTATAACTAAAAAAAATGGGGGACATTGCAGCACATTTATACCACTTAAATCCGTGAATGTGTTCATATATAACTAATATTTTCTAGGATGATAACCGTTACAATGTATCCAAAGGGGCCCACCTAGTACTAAAGAGGGCTGAAAAAGCTCGTTCTGTTGTTGGCAAGATCCCAGGTTTGTTTCTTTTTCAGATAATTCATCAACTAATTATAATTTTCTTTGCTTTTGCAATTTTAACCAAAAACCCCTGACTATGCAGCAGCATAACAAGTATCAACTCGTAGACTCTTCTACAGTTCTACTATCAAAATAATCTTATTTTGGTGGTATTTTTTTTGTACTGCCAACTCAGCTTCCTTCTTTTATATTTTTTTTTGTTTTTATCCTGGTCAGGAATGGTGGAGGTGCTAGTATCCAAAACCAAGGCTTGGGAGAAAGAGAGAGGAATGGAGTTTAGATATGACGGTGTATGCCTAGTTCTATTTTTATAAGGAAAAATTATGTCCTTAACCCTGAAAAAACTCAAATTTTTGTTATAACATTCATAAATCCCTGGCACTTTGTCTTTCACAAGTACCAAAGAAAAAGGAAGTTGTTTGTATATCTTTTGGAAAAGAAAGATATTTTGAGATTTTTCAGGGGTATTAGAAATCCAAAGGAAATATTTGAAATTTTATTAGTGTTTATTTTTGTCAAATGGTGTAGATGGAGCTTGTTGCTATGCTTGAAGAGTACACATGCCAGAGGCAGGAGAGAGAACAAGAGAAAAAAAGACTGAGGGTATATATGATATGTATTCCTATATATTTTTCATAATAGGAATAAAATAAGACAGCAACTGTTATATATAGGATTACCATACAGCTATACAAGGGCAATGAAAAGTAATTTAGAAAAGAAAATAAACAAAGTTTCCAATGAAACCTCTAAAAGCAACAAATGAAAGCAGGTAAATCAATTTAATATATATTACGTCTAGAGAATATAGAATGGTAACATAGTAGACAGGGTTGGTCTGTACCAGTGTATTTGAATTTAGTAGGTGTTCTGAAGTTAGGTCTCTTAATAAAAATGTAGGAACAAAGGAAACATAAGACGGAGCAAGAAGTACAGAATAGCCCAAAAGCAGGTCCACTGATTGGCCTGAAGAAACAAGTTTGTAGAACCCTGTCGGGTCGCCAAGAGAGAAAGCCATCTCTAGGTGGGACCCCCCGATCAGCGAGGAAGGCCGAAAATGCAGGGTGCACGGCATTCAGCAGTAAGATTTCATCACTATTTAATTTGTCCTTCTTAACTCCTGAGTTAAAACTAGAGAGAGAGTTTGACATGGGATCCCCGTTTGGTACGCAGGTAGGAGGTCAGATTTGAGTGGACTAGGGACAGCGAAACGACGTCAGCTGGATCCATGTTCATCAGAGAACGGCAGCCGGCCATCGACACCATCCAAATCAGATGTTGTGAATGGTGGCATCAATGGCGGAGATGACGATGATGGTGAGATTTTGACGCCCCGAAGTGTGTCATCTGCTACATTTTTCTGAATATATAGAATGTTATTTTGGAAGTTACAAATTAACATATATGTTTATAATTTTATTGAGGCTTGTTGATTATGAGGTGATTGTGGTAGGTGGTTAAAATATATATTAATTTTACCAAGTTAATGCACTTCTTTTGATATTGAGTTGAAGGGATTCTGTTGAATATAGGCAACACTAACACTAGCTGCTCCATTAGTCCAAAATCCAAATTAAATCAACAATATTATTGTGTTAGTCTGAAGTGGAGGCCGTCTTCTAAAAATTAGCTACTTCTTACAAGGCTAAAGATTTTGTTTACATATCTATTTTATATATATAATGCTGGAAGTGTTTTACACTATTCATTCAGTGTTCTTTTGTTTTCAGCCCTTAGATTGGTATCCAACAGATATTAATAGATCTCATTCTCTTCCATTGACGCGTGTCAAATATCAACGTATTTCATTTCTTTCCATTGACGCGTGTCAAATTTTTTTACATTCCACCGACAATTTCCTCCTCTGCCTCCCTTCAAATATTTTGTCCTGCTTCAAACCCTTCGCCTCCGTCTTTCAACCCTATGTCTCCGTCTTCCTTAAACCCTCCATCTTCGTCGCCCAAATTTTTTTGCTATCTTTAGCTCCGTCGCCTCATCTTCATCTTGTCCCTTCGCTTAACCTTTATTCCTTTGCTTTGCCTCTAATCTTCGGCCCCTTCTTCTTCTTTTCTTCTTTGTCCGTTTCCTTGGTTTCTCAGAATATTCGAAATGTAACCCACAATACGCCTATCTCAAAAGCAACACAAAAATTTGATTGTTAAGAGAGATCAGACCTAGAACAGCTTTTGCCGTAAATAGTGAAAAAGGGGAAGAAAAAGTGAAAGAAACCCTTCTAGCAGCTGATTCGGGAACAATTGCTCTAGCTTAAGAAGGGAGGCAGTAGGTGCTTCTTCTTCTTTTCTTCTTTGTCCGTTTCCTTGGTTCCCCTCCCAAGTACAGCTCCAGAATACGAAAGGTCATCAGCGTCTACTCATTCAAGCAAGGTACAACTCCAATTAAGAAATATATAATTTCTTATATGCTATTTTGTGAATCAATTTCACAGAAATTATAATAATTTATTTAGACTACAAAAGAAGCTCAATTAAATAAAAGTCATAATTGCTGTTACAAAACTGAGGGGAAATGAGTGAAATAAAAGTCATAATTTAATATAAGATGAATGTAATACAATTTTGCATATATTTTACTAAGTGATCACTTGCAAACCATCAATTAAAATTATATTTTTGGCTTTTTAGGAGAAGATCTGGGTTGACCACAGCCTTCGCTCCTAGCTGTTCTCTTTTGTATTGTGCTCAGGTAAGCAATATACAAACTTAAATATCACCATTAAAATATCTTTCTTTTACAAAACTATAGCTATGAAACTGCTATTCTTTTACTTATTGTATTGAACTGTTAGTTATTCTTTATTTCAGGTAGGAAATATATTATAGTTAATAATATACAGGGTCAAGTCTCTTTTGTTGTTTTCCTGTATGTTTTCTTTTCATAATTATCTAATGAAAAACAAAAATTTATAAGTATTTAGTAAAGGTGCACATGCACATCTGTATAGGTCTAAGTTTTTGTTTCATGAAGGTTCAAATTTTTTAAGGTACACCAAAAGGCATAAAATGACCACCAAACGAAATCAGAACAGACTGACAATTAGACTGGTAACCTGACCAAATCAAGATCACAAATGGATAAAGGACTTCAAAATACACACTTAAAACCTAAATTTTAAATTTATAGCATTTCTCTATGATTTATTAGATATTTTTAAAGTTAACTTTCTGAAATACAAAAAAACTGCTAAAACTGCACTATGTACCAAGTCTGCCCCTGCATTCAAGCATCTGTTTAAAATAGGTACAAAATTATAAAAAAATCTAAAAATTGGCATGCATATAGATTGGACTTTCCTCTACATTTCCCTAAAAAGAACAAAAAATTTGGTTTTGTAGATTGTCTAGAATGAATTTTTTAAGTTTGGCTGTCAGAACAATTACCAGCAGCCAATTCACAAAGATGCCAGCAAATACCCTCTTATAAAATTACTAATTTGGCATAGCTCTGGACCTTTAATGAATCTGAAATTTCTCGAGCATGCAACAGACACCTTACCATGTATGTCCATATAAAGAACTCAGAAAATGGTGTAGCCAATTGCTCAGAATTAAAACTCAAAGTCTGGTCTGTCAGAAAATCCTCAGCAGCAGCATTCCTGTTACAAAACTGAAGGGAAATGAGTGAAATAAAAGTCATATAAGTTGTTGGTAACTAATTTAGAATGCTTCTAATCGTTATCACTGCTTTATTACACTAACAGCCGTGGTGTGTGAGGCTTGCTTACCCTTCTGATGCAACGAAAAAGTTCCGAGTAAAAATCAGGTTCTAAACAGTTGTCCTATTTCATAGCTCAAGTGTTTAACTATATTTCATCATTATTGACCATTTTATTTCAAATTCTATTTGGAATAATTATTTATAACTAAAATGTATCACATAAGTTCAAAACAATATTTATTGTAACTGAAATTGCTGCCCCAGCTACTACTAACAATTTCTGCATTTTGAAACCCACATTTCTATGAAAAATATTTTCTTAAAAAAATTGATATCATGTACAAATTTTTATGAGAATTTCAAATGTTTATTCTTAAACTTGCAGTAAGATCTCAGTTGGAACATCCATCGCACAAAAAATATTCTCGAGAAAGATTTCAAGCGACATTCACCCATTGTGCACTGCTTTCTATAGGCGTCGAGGTATCATTTCTGTCATTTTTTTACAAAAATGTATCTTTGTATTTGAATTGTTTAATAAATATGGTCTGCTGCAACTAATGTAGATAATATTCATTTTGTAAAAAATATTTACATATAATATGAACTCTCTTAGAATGGTGATATCTGTTGTTGTTGATTGTTTGATAAATTCGTATTTACATAATTCTTTCATTGCATAAAATATTTATACATAAAATGAACTTTCTTACATTGGTAATATACAGTATGAATACACTTTTCTTTCCTACCGATTGAAATTATACACCTAGGTTATTAATACAGGTTAGTTCTTACACGTAGCATACATTTTTAGTGACCTAGGTTATTAATATAGATTAGCTGTTATACGTAGCATACCTTTTTAGTTATGCATCAGCACTTGAAATTTGTTCATTCTAAATAACAAATTTTTGTCGGTGCTGGTATAGGAAATGAGTGAAAAAAATGGAGGTGAGTCAAAGAAAGTAGACAATAGGAAAGGAAAGAGAGTGCAGCGCAGCTCTCCAGCAAGGCTGGAACGAAGCGTTAGGATGCGTTTTTTAAATTCCCACAGTTTTATAGATAAGCCACATTTACCAACTGAACAACTTCCAATGCAACATATACACCAATCACATCAATTACAACATAACAACAGCCAATTAAACAATTTCGGTCAACTATCAACATCATCACCAATGACCTGCTTTGGAAGATGCTTGATAGGTAATTCTACAATTTGTTACAAATTTCCCTCTTAATCCTACAATGTTGACATAATTCCTTGCTGACATCCGAACTACATATTAAAGCATATTTTCCTTCGCAAAACAGGTCAGCAAGCATCTTCATCCTGTTCAACCTTATCTGAAATAAATTATGTACTTCCTAACGTAGACATAACAACAAATATTTCAAATCAAGTACCAAATGAGCAAACTCTAGAGGATACTGTTCAATCTTCGCATGACAATGAATCTCAAAGAAGTAAGTGTATATTTAGTTATACATGTACTTCCAAATATAAAATAAATTAGCTTCATCTAATAGTCATTCTTTTCATGTTCTAAATAGCCATTATTGTTTGCTTGGCAGGGAAATACCTATTTCCACTTGATTTAGGAAAGGCAGACCAAACGTGTACGTATTGTGGTGCATTTTATTGGCTTGCTGAACGAAATATGAAAACATCAATTAAAAATCCACGATATAATCTTTGCTGTAGAGAAGGAAGAGTTCTCATACCTTCTTTAAAAGAACCTCCATTTTTCTTACGCACATTGTTAGAACCCTCGCAAAATCACGCATCAACTCATTTCAAAGAGAATATTAGAGCATACAATTTGATTTTTGCTTTCACTTCAATGGGAGTTAATATAGATAACAAAATAAACGATGGACATGGACCTTATGTTTTTCGAGTTTCAGGTCAAAATTACCATCGAATTGGGTCCTTACTTCCATCAGAAGGATGCAAACCAACTTATGCACAATTATACATCTATGACACATCAAATGAAATTAAAAATAGGTTACACAATTTTCAAAATGAAGACAAATCGCACAAATTGGATCCAGAAATTGTTTCAGGTCTCATGACTATGCTAAACGAAAATAACATCATTATCCAACGTTTCCGAATGTTTAAAGATAGATTTGTCCAGTCTGATATGCAAAACTTCAGTCTTAAGTTAACAAGTTCTCGATCAGGCAAATTTTCTCAATATTGTATGCCACAAGCAAACGAAGTTGTTGGCTTGGTAGTAGGAGATATTAATGCGAAGGAGAACTATTGTGATGTTATTGTCGACCATCGAAAAAGTGGATTGCAACGTATACATGCTAGCCATCCGAGTTACATGGCATTGCAATATCCCCTCCTTTTCACATACGGTGAAGATGGATATCATCCAAAAATAGAATATGCTCCAAACATTTGGTCAACAATCAAAAATAGCCCGAAAATATGTTACAATGGCCGAATTTTATGCATATCGATTCCACCCCCGTATTGGAGATGCTCTAACAATTTTCAAATCTGGTCGCTTATTCCAACAAATACTTGTCGATGCATATCTCTCTGTTGAATTAGATAGGCTATCGTACATACAAAAAAATCAAGAACTTTTCAGAAGTGAAAATTTCATAAATATTGAAAATGCTATCAAAGAAGGACATACAATTGGCAAACACGTAGGCAAAAGAATAATACTACCAGCCTCTCATGTAGGAAGTCCTCGATATATGCTTCAAAATTATCATGATGCGATGGCAATTTGTCGGGAATTAGGAATGCCTGATCTATTCATTACGTTTACTTGCAATCCTCAATGGCAAGAGATACATCAAATGTTACTTCCTGATCAAAAACCTGATGATAGACCTGATATTGTCGCACGTGTTTTTAAAATGAAGTTAGACAGATTATTACAGGATATTAAAGATAATATGCACTTCGGCGAGATCATTGCATGTAAGTATTGTTTCTTTACGTTATATATTTTTTCATAGACTAATAATTATATCACCTTTTTTTAGCCTATGCATTTTAACAATCATTAATTAATCAACAGATGTATACACTATTGAGTTCCAAAAAAGAGGTCTTCCCCATGTTCATATGATACTTTGGATAGCAGATCACAATAAATTGAAAACAGCGCAAGATATCGATAGGTTTATATCTGCTGAGATGCCTAATCCAACAACAGATCCAAGTGGATATGATGCAGTCACCAAGTTTATGATACATGGTCCCTGCAGTGGTAGTGCATTACAGACTGGTTGCATCAAAAATGGATTGTGCTCGAAAATTTTTCCTAAATCTTACAACGAAAAAACCAACATAAGTGAAGACGGAACAGTTACTTATAGAAGACGTAAAACAAATTTCTTTATTGAGAGAAAAGGAATCAAACTAGATAATCGATTTGTTGTCCCTCATAACGTTGACTTAATAGTTAGATATCAAGCTCATATAAATGTTGAGAAATGTCACACATCAAAGCTTATCAAGTACCTATTTAAATACATCTGTAAAGGCAATGACAGAGCAATTGCAGAATTAAGCAACTCATTAAAATCAACAACAAATCAACAAAATCAAACTCAACAAGTAGATGAAATAAAAATATATTTGGATTGTAGATACATAACACCACATGAAGCTGTTTGGAGACTATTTCAATACGACATCCATTGCAATATTCCGAGTATTGAAAGATTACCTATTCACTTGCCAAAAATGAACAATGTCATATTCACTGACAGTCAGGATATAGAAAATATGATCAGTTCTAATCAATTAGATAAAACAATGCTGACCGAGTGGATGGAACTAAACAAAAGAGATCCTGAAGCGCGCAAACTCACATATACAGAAATACCTCGAAGATATACATGGCAGCGAAAAGAGAAGTTCTGGTCCTTACGGAAGAAAGGCAATCGCATAGGACGAATATATTTCGTTAATCCAAATCAGGGAGAAATGTACTACTTGAGAATGCTTCTCAATCTCAATCGCGGAGCAACGACATTCGAAGAAATACAAACGATAAATAACGTAAAATACAACACATTCAGAGAGACATGCAATGCATTAGGCTTATTAGAAGATGATAATGAATGGCTGCTTGCTCTTCAAGAGGCATCAAGTTGGGCCAACGCAACTCAACTACGTAGATTATTTGTGAGTATGTTACTTTATTGTGAAATATCAAATCCCCTAAACTTATTTGAACAAACTTGGCAAGCAATGACAGATGACATTATATACAAAATAACAAATGTATATCATCTACCAAACATAACTTTATCAGATTTGGATTTAAAAAATCATGCACTACATGAAATCGAAAGTTTATTAATTGACAACAACACAAACTTAACAACTTATGGATTTCCAACACCTCAGCTGACCTATATACAACAACTTGATAATAGATTACTGAGAGAAGAAATGAACTTCAATGGAACAGATGTACTAACTGAAGCTATATCGTTATATAATGGACTGAACGAAGAACAAAAAAATATATACGAAACTGTTGTTCAATCAGTGCATCTTGATGAAGGCAAGCTCTTCTTTGTTTACGGACATGGCGGCACAGGTAAAACATATCTATATAAAACAATAATCGCAATGTTACGATCAGAAGGCAAAATTATTCTACCAGTTGCTTCATCAGCTTTATCGGCTTTGTTAATTCCACGAGGAAGAACTGCTCACTCTAGATTTAAAATTCCAATTAATATAGAAGAGAATTCCACATGCGATATTAAAAAAGGTACACAATTAGAACAACTTATTAAAGAAACATCGCTAATTATTTGGGATGAAGCTCCAATGAATCACCGTTACTGCTTTGAGGCGCTTGACCGAACTTTAAAAGATATCTTAGGTACATATGACAATAATTGTAGAAAGAAAACCTTTGGGGGCAAAACAGTTCTTCTTGGAGGTGATTTTCGTCAAACTCTACCAGTTATCAAATACGCGAACAAACATCAAACACTAAATGCATCGATTACAAGATCTAAACTTTGGTCTCATTGTCAGATTTTTAGACTTAGTCAAAATATGCGTTTGCAACATCCTCATATGTCTAAAGCAGACAAGAAAGAGGCTACCAAATTCAATGATTGGTTATTAGCTATAGGAAATGGCACTATCATAACGAAAAAACTATTTGATGATCCTGAAAGTAATTGGATTGAAATACCAAATGATTTGCTCATAAATACAACTAAAAACGGAAAAGAAGCTATTATAAACTCTATTTACAACAATATCGAATTGTTTCTAAAAGATAATCGCTACTTAGAAGAAAGAGCAATAGTTACCCCAACAAATGATGATGTTGACATTATTAATGAAATAGTACTTAAAATGATACCAACAATTTCAAGAACATATTTTAGTTCAGACACAATGTGTAATTCAAAAATTTCTTTCGAAGAACTCCAAGTAATGTACCCTGCTGAGTTTCTTAATTCTATCAAACAAAACGGAATTCCAAATCATCAACTAACATTAAAAGTAGATAGTCCAATTATGTTGATGCGAAACATAGACCAAACAAACGGCATGTGTAACGGAACACGACTTATAGTTACTCAATTGGCAGACAAAGTTATAGAAGCAATCATAATGAGCGGTACCAATAAAGGAACTACAGTTTATATACCAAGAATAATTTTCAATGTCAAAGACCAAAAATGGCCATTTACACTGAAGCGTAAACAATTCCCGGTTAGACTATGTTACGCAATGACAATTAACAAAAGTCAAGGACAAACTCTCAACAAAATAGGCATTTATTTACCTCGTCCAGTTTTCAGCCATGGACAATTATATGTCGCGTTGTCCAGAGCAACTTCTAGATCAGGTGTTCGAATTCTCATTGAAAATCCAAACAACGAACACTCCAATTACACCCAAAACATAGTTTATACAGAAGTTTTCAAGGACTTAGGTATGCCTCTACATAAGTACTATCTTTTACTGCCTAGAAACTTTCTCAAATAATACAGCTCCCTAAAAAATAGTACTTTACATGTCAAAACTATTTCCACCTACAGAAAATATATTCTACAAAAAAAAAATATTGTAATAACTTAATTCATTACTACAATGCATATAAATGAAACAACTATGCATCATTGAGAGCTGCCATATATAAACTACCACAAAATCCAAACTGTTGCACTAATAGTCAAACATCAAATGTTCTGACTTGACTAATTCACCATCTAAAATTTTAATTTTTATCAATTCAATGAAATATACCACAAATATTTCACTTACACATCTTCTAATTTCATGAATTTCCAGATGGCTAGCGAAAGAACGATTACTCCCCTAAAAATGCTAACCGGAAACCTGTTCAGGCCAACTATCAGAGGAAGAATAACTAAATTATGGACAGCACAGAATCCAAAAGACAAAACGGTGTTTTCTTATGACTTCGTTTTGGTTGACCAAGAGGTACTATAGTTCTTACACAATTTTCAACTACTGTACTTCATGTTTATTTCTTGTCTGTACAATTCATAGTAGATTCATCTCTCTTGATTTACATTTCTCTTTGCAATATATTGATATATGCATGCATTATTGCTTAATCCAATTTTTCAGTTGAATTTGTTTGTAAAATCAAATGTTGTAGGTTGTACCATTAGCCTCATCAAATTTGTAAATCATCTGATCAACGAAATTGAACGCCTTCTGAGCTCTTTCTTCTTACAAACATATATGTAGGAGTTCTGCACATCATAAAATTAGGGTTAAACATTTTAGAAATCATGACAGGGCCCATTCAGCTTTGCAAAAATTGTTCAGTCATAGCAACTCAAGTTGGATTGGATTAGGTCAGGTTGAATTTCACGTCGTTCAACTTTGGATCAACTTTACTGGAGTCTCACATTGCCTCAGATCAAATCTGGTTGACTTCTCAAAATAAATGCAAAAGAGTTGTACCCCAAAACAGACATGTACATCATAATATTAAACTCATACATGAAAAGGTTCTCTTTAGTTACCACTAAATTATTCTGTTTGAGCACCTCATAAATTGATTGATTGGTTAGTTGATGTAACGACTTTACTTATTATAATTGTACACAATCTGATATAATTTCTCCCTTTGAAAATCATCCCATTCAGCAAATGCAATGCTTTGTCATTTCCTCTTTACTTACATACCTCTTCTAAGAAATGCTAAACATGGCAACATTCATCACTTCTAGAAATCATCAAATTAGGAATATTTCATAGCTTCTCATATAAAGTACAAAACCCAATGTATTGGTTTTTTATTTCAACTATTTTACACCATAAAATTAGACAACAGTAATAGTCTTCCCAAGTTGGACAATTCAGGAATTTATTTAGAGTAATCGTCTCAAGGATTTAACAGACATTCAACCAGTTTGATTGCAAATTTACTGGGACAATGAGACTTCTCATGAGCTTTTGACAATTCTATAGTGAACTGAAAGTATCTCAATACCTGTGAATATGAACAAATATATCAAATTACATTCAATTTCTTATATAAAATGAAATAGGTCCATTTTGCCCTTCTTATGCATAAAGTCATACTGAAACAGAAACAGTAATAAACTAGAAATTTTTAATATACTTTCTCAGTGAAAATGCCTCCCTTGAAATCAGATTATAATGAGTCACTTCATTTTATTTGAAATTGAATCTATAACTTCTGTCCAAAATTGTTCATTTTCTTTCCTTTTTTTGTATTCTCCGAAAAAAATCATGAATTCAAAGTACTACGCAAAATATATGGTATTGTCATGTGTCTATAAATTCTGCCATGGTAAGGCTTATTTAAGGTTTAGGGTGCTGCCATGTTCCTGCACTTAATAAGTTTTATTGTTTCGTGCATTACCTTTAATTCTGTTTCTGTTTTTCCCGTTGATCTCTTATTAACAAATTTGTTCTGTATAAGTAATAATGAGCTATTTCAAATTGTACAGAATACAGCAATAGAGGGTTATATCAGCATTAAAGACCCTACTGCAAACGAGATACTCGGACAACTGGAGGAGGGACATATCTATGAAATCTTCAAATTTAATCCAATGAAAGAACGAGCAAACTTCAGAACTGTTGACCACACCAATGGTGTTCGGATACAGCTCACAACAGCTACGCGCATCACCAAGATGGAACAAGAAGATGCGTCATTCCCACTTCATTACTTCAATTTCAAACAACTTACTGACATAGGCACCGTTATCAAAAAAGACAAATCAGTTGTCGGTACGTTCTCTTAAAAACTTTTTTAAGCTTAAATACTCCCATAACTCCTTGGAAATAAATCTGTTCTTATTCGCAACAAACAAGAACAATATGTTATTCCTATTTATGTGCAAATATCAACAACAATCAACAGTGGGATGACAGTAACATGCCGCTACTACTAGATAGGAATAACAACAGATTTATTTCCCAACTCCTTACCAAGTTTGCAAAAAACAAAATCATTTAAAAAAATTCTCCGAATGGCTAATATTTCGCACACTAATTCACATTTGATTAAATTGATCAGATCTAATCGGACAGATGACTTCAGCCCGACTTAAGAAAATTGGAATGACTAATGTCGTCGATATCGAAATAGAAAATGACAGGTACACACAACAAATCTAAATCATACACTGTTACATTACTTATCCTTTAATTATATTTAAAAAATTGCACTTCCCTTTCTTAAATTTTTTTCCTCATCAACTACATAAGCAGTTCTAATTAAAACAATACACTTACTAATGTAAACTTCAACACATTATATGTTGTGCATTACAAACAGACATGATTATCACCTAATATTAAGTTTTCCCCAACATCTCCCTAAATTATTTCCAAACAAACAAAAAGGTCACCTTGTCTCCTAGCAACTACTACATTTCATCAACACGTCACAGCACTTTAGAGCACATACATTCAACCATAGACAGTATTTTAAGCAATACAATTACTAAACATTTTATTGTTCCCTATTTCTACATCCCTCATTAGACTCTATTAATTTACATTATTTTATCAACTAACAATCTTTCTTTCCATTTCTTAATTGGCAGAAACGAAAAAGCAACTATATCCATCTGGGAAGACTGTCTCTCACAGATAAATTTTGAAAAAATAGAACACCAGTCAAAAACATAACATGTTGTTCTGGCTTTCAGCTCTGTCCAGGTTCAGGAATTCATAGGTAACTAATTACACACATTATGTATTGCAATACAAACTTGCCACCCTGTTGTAACTTTCCTCTACCACAAAACATATCATATACATACTAACACCTCTACAAAAATGCAGACAGATATTCTTCCAAAAACTACTCTTTGAAAAGCTACTCAGCAACTCGCATATATGAAGATGAATCTATACCAGAAATAACAGACTTCATAAGCAGGTAATAACAATAATTTAATTAACATCACACCAGACAATATTCTACAATTATGAAACAAAACTAACAAAAAATGATGATCTTCACCATCAGAATTGCACAAAAAAAGATTCAACCCATACCAAACCCAGCTCCATTATTGCAACAAGAGGTCAACAAAACAGCTCCAACATGCGTCTCTATTGAAAATTTGCAACAACTGTGTACGGCAGACAACGAGGCAAGTATCCTACTTGAAAAGTTGTACTTATTGAGTCTATTTGGCCACTTTTCTATACACAATCAGGTTCAAATAGAAACCCTAATTAATCAGCATTCTCTTTCGTAACTCCTCTGTCAAGGTATCGCTCTAAAAAAAAAATTTCAATAGGTTAGCCAATTTGCCATGAATTCAATCTACAACCCACATTCAGAGTTTCCCTCTTTCTAATTTTCCTTACTAACGTAATTGAAAAACTTATCGAATGAAACAACCATCCAAAATATATACTACTTACACTTCTTTATCATCTTCCTCAAATAAAAATAGTTGGATAGTATTTTAATGCCTCCATAGATATACAATATCAGGTCAATTTACAAAGCACAGAATATTAAGATATGTCTATAAATTACTTCCAATAATACTGCAAAGTTTTGAACATTGTTCTTTTCTGTAAATTTCTCCAAATAATACTAAACAATTTGCACACAATGCAGGACAAACTGTTCAATACCGTAGCAGAAATTAATGAAGTTCTAGATGAGCATGGATGGTACTATCTCTCATGCCCCATACACAGAAACCGTGTAACAACAACAAATACCTCATTTTATTGCCTCAAATGTGACGATGACTTAGAACAACCTTTGCCATGGTAAGTCCACTACACATAGAACAGCCTTTACAAATTTATTACAAAATATACTCCAACTATTTTTCTCTACAATTATTTTTTACATATAACTTTTTCCCTAGGACATAGAATTTCTTATCAATCTCCTCATGTCTAGGTTGAATTTCTGCATGCAAGTTGAAGATAGCACTGCGAAAGCAAACTTCATTGTCATCGGGAAAATGGCGGAAAAACTACTTGGAAATACAGCGCAAGAACTATTGGCACAACAAACAAATAAAAGAGAACTGCCACCCAAATTTAACGAGCTCCGAAACCAAAAAAAGCTTTTCACAGTAACCTGGGGCAAAAACAAATTCAAAGCAGCCTTTCCAAATTACCAAGTACTTGAAATAGATTCAGTCCCACCAACAATCCACACCACCATGCAAATAGAGCAGTCAAAAACACAACCAGGAACACCACCAGATGATGACCAAAAAAATAGGTACGTAACACAAACACAAATAATATCATTACCAATTTTCTCCCTTCATTTGCAACACATATACAACATGCCTTCTCCAATCCCTTTTCATCATCTTCCCTTATCTAATATAATCTAAAATTAACTTATCTGCACAGCTCGAAGCAAGAACTCAAAATCGCAACCACTGCTGAAAAGAGGAAAGCAAAACAACTCTCCTTTGAACAACCTTCGAAAAGGCTGCGCACAAGGTAAAAAAATTCCAACTATGCCCTTCTGTTTCAAATAGCCATAATTCAGATTAAAAATTGATTTTTTTGCTTTTTAAGACAAGAAATGTATTTTTGAATAATAGTTCTCAGGGCCAAGAAAGAACATACAAATTCTTTAACATGGTTTATGCCATTCTGATTGTTCAGATTTTCACATAGTTTGCATTTTCAGCAAAGTGAACCTAGCATTCGTATATATTGAAATTTATTTTTTTGCTCATATCATATCTATTCATTCTACAACATGATGAAATGTATTTTGCTTCATATCATATCGATGCATGTCATTCATAAATCATAAGCAAACATCCTCTCAGCACCAACTAACAAAATTTCCAATTTTTGCAGCACTGGAACTGGTAAAGGAAAGGAAAAAGAGAAGCAAGAATAATAGCACCACCTCTGCAAAAACAATATCGCATCTTTTGTGTATTGTAAATATTAATTAACTACGTATCACCAGTAGTAATGTTGTCTTCTTAGCTAAATTAGGAACTATTTTGTCAAAAAACTGTGTTTGCAAGTATAACCACCAAGGGATAACAAGCTTTCCCAAAGCTGCTACCCCTCTTCCAAACACGGCACAGAAAGGAACACTAACTTCTGTGACTTTTGTACTAATGTATAGCTTCAGCCACAAACTCCTATGTACAGCTCTTATGTTAATGCAATTAAACTATGACTTTTGTTTAGTATTTGTCATATTTCACATTCATTTAAGTTCCTGCATAATATTCAACCAACCTCAACCGTTGCCGAAGCAATCCGAGGAACACTTTTAATTAATCTGAGCAGCCCCGACCAAGAACCAAATGCCGCAACAACAGCTGAGAAGAACATTACAAAAAAAATCTGCATAGAACAATCTTCCAAGAAACCACAAACAAGGTAAAAAATTCTTACCAGTCACTTCTCATTTTTCTTTAGTTTGTTGTTATTTTTTCCCCCAAGTGACTTGCCACTTCACTGGTTTTATTACTATATTAAAAAAAGTAGTGTTGTTAATGACACAAAGTGCCTAATAGATTGCCAATATCTTGAGTTATTTCTCTTTTTAGCTTGACATAGGTTAAACATCCCGACAATAAAAATGATGTAGGTGACAGCTCTCTTATCACTAACGTGCATTTCAATATTAGGTTCACATTTTTTAGGATTTGTCTTACACAGAATATATATTTCAAATCTGTGTAAAATAATGTATATACACTGAACCTTTACAATATCATTTAAGTGTTAAATTGTTTCAAACATTTTCTCAACACCAACTAACAAACTTTTTAAATTTTTACAGCACTGACACCGGCAAAGAAAAGAAAAAGGAAAAGGAAAAGGAAATAAAAGCACAACCTCCTCAAATACAATGTCACGTTTTTTGTGTATTGTAAATATTATTTCGCTTCGTTGCCTTTTCGTTAAGCTGGAAATTTTTTTGTTAAAAAACTATGAAGCATAACCAACAAGAGATAACAACCTTTTCCAAGCTCCTACCCCTCTTCCAAACAGGCACAAGAACGAACAATAACTTACCCAATGCAATAGAGGACTAATATAACTAATCCATTAACTTCTATCAAATTCTATATACAGCTTTTGTCCTAATGCAATTAAACTATGACTCTTCCACTATAATACACATCCTATATACTTATTCAGTCAAAACCCCTGCATGATATTCAATCAGCCTCAACAGCAGTTGCCGAAGCAACGCGAGGCGCGCTGCTAGTTATATTTAGTCCTAGATAGATATTTTCTCTAAATATATGAGAAGAATTAATAATTTAATTGATTTCACATGTCCTAGATAGATATTTTATGGACCAATGGATCAACGATTTTCAAAGTGGCTTAATAAATAGTAAACAAATTCCAAAAAATGTAAAATTTGATCTCCAAGCACATTTCAATATGGAGATCAACTTGAATGGTTCGGATCGACGTCTTAGATTTTCAAAATGGAAATATGAGGGTGAAGTAAAACATTGGCTTTGTGTGTGTGTGTGTGTGTGCGCGCGTGCGTGCGTGCGTGTGTGTAGGTTATTTTGGTCAATTGTCACCTCAAAGTTAATAGTTTTAAGTGAAATTGATATTGAGGGTGATTGTCATATTATATATTAGGAGAGTTCGGACGTGATATCAAAATTTAAAATTTGAAGAATTGATTGTCACAAAATGGAAGTTTGAGAGATAGGGCGGCATTACCTGCACCTTTATGCAGTTTTATTTGAATGTCAATATTCTCTTGGAAAGCATAACATCATGCCAAATATGTTTTCTTACTTGATCTTGGTGTTTTAGAATATAAATTAATTATATTGCTTACTGAAAATTTTATGCGCTAAGAATTTTGAGAAAGTATAATTAATCGATCAATAATAGCCGACATTTTTATTCATACCAAAAAATAATAATAATTAAACAAATATCACAGTTTTAGTTGGATTTCAATAAATATCAATGTCATTTACGTCGCGCAAACACCAAGTTCGCTCTATGTTTCTCCTCACCGAATTTTTTTTATTTACACCCGAATAATTGGAAATTAAACCACCACCACTCACATCTTCAAATTTCAGAACTTATCACGCACGCACCTCCAAAATGCGCACCAATCAAAGTTGGTGTGCACTAGATTAGTGTGCCTCCTGAGGATGCGCACTAATCTGTATGGTGGTGTTTGGTTGTGAACTAAAGTTAAGGTGGCATAAGTTGTTATTCCGTGTTAGGCCAGCCTAAATTATTCGTGTTTGGTTGAGGTCTAAAGTTAAACCATGGCTTAAGTTATTCCTTGTTTGGTTAGAGTTGGTGGAGGACTAAAGTTTTGGAAGCCTAAGTTAGTTAATTATTAATAATAGGATACTAATTATATAATATTAATATATTAACAATAACTATAATGTATTCTAATATTATTATAATATTATTATAATAATTATTTAATATATTAACAATATAAGATATTAATTATATAATAATATACTAATTATATACTAATAAGATATTATTATAATCATTCGAGTTAGGCCATGAGGTGGAATAAAATTAAACCACCATGCGAGGTGGTTTAGTTTAGGCCGGCCTAAAGATCGGCTTATGCCATGTTAGGCCGGCTCAATTAAGTCACGTTTGGTGGAATAAAGAGGCTTAAACCCCTTATTCCACCCTTTAGGCCACAACCAAACATGACCTATGTGCTATATGAGCGAATTTTTCACCATTTCTTCATTTATCAAGTATCTAGATCAATAGAGCAACCTGTGAATTTTTTCATCTTAGTCCTTTGTTTTTTTAATTATTTAATAGTTTTCAATTTAAATTTAAATTTTTAATTGTTAGATTTGTCCATTAATTCAACCAACCATGATTAGAATTGCTTGTTATTTTGGTGGTGAGGTATTACAAGAACCAAATTGTGCTTATTAGTTATTACATTGCCGATGTGGATCGAACGCTCGCCATGGTGATTTCTCCTGAAGGCGATTGAGAAGCATACACTTGGAGGCTATTCATCTACCCCACGCAACCATCAATTCAATCTACTATCTATTCTAACTCCTTTCTACAGTCCTGCACCACATCTATCTTCTACGTGAACAGTACCCTACAACGTAGTATCATCAAGTGACCACTACCTGCCTACACTCATTCTCCCTCAACCCTAAGAACAAACCCGCAAAATGTCACCAACTTTCCCTCTGTGCACACAGTTGGTCGACCTAGGGTGCGCATATCTCCGCCGCAATGAGATCCATCGGGACCTGTTAGACGGCCTCCACAGATCGATTCTCGTTCTAGCCTTGGGCAGCAACCAAAATGGGGGGGCTCAATTATGGATGTACAGCACTATCTATATCGAACCTATGGCGGACCATATACGCAATACTCACCGCTCAAATACTCAAATAACATCTTCCTCATCAAGCTTCCACCAGGACTTGACCAAGAGACAGTTATCCAAACAGGTAACGCATGGGGAATAGAAGCTGAATGGTCCTTTCGATACTTTGATGTGAATGAAGACGCGGGGTCTCAACCAAAGTGGTACAGGGTAAGGTTGCACATTAGAAACTTCCCACTCGATTTCTGGCATGAAACCTTCATCCAAGATGCTTGTTCAGGTTTTGGAGAGGTCAGACATATAGAAGAGAAGAATATATCTGGCAATGACCGTTCTATGCTGGCTTTGGATCTAGTATGCATAGACCCGCGCAGAATACCACCAGCTACAGTCCTACCATATGGCAAAAAATGGAAGACAATGTACATCCACATTGTAGATTGGGAGTACAATGAGTGGATCCCGGATGAAGCCAGGTACACGGGCAGGGAGCGAAGATGGTTATCCAGGACGACTGATAACCCGGTGGACCTGGCCAGGCTCTCTCTCCTAGCGGCACATGACAAGCTTCAGCGCTATCTCAACACACCAGATCCACCAACACCACCGGCTTCGCCCTCATTCTTCTCTGATAAGGAGAGGGATACACCACACCCCACCCACTCCACCCACGCAACACAGTCGACACACATAAGGGCTACTCAGGGACTGGGTGTCGCTACAATTGATCCGGCTGAACACACAGCTATGCCACATAAGATCCGGGAGAAGATAATCTTAAACCCTAAACCCAACACTTTCACTGCGGCTATTTCAGCTTTACGTGATCAACCAAAAACCACGCCACATGAAGACAAACCTAACCTAGCTATAAAGGTAGGCGACATCCTTATAAACCAAGGGTTTCGCAACCAAGCTACACACATATCGAAAGAACCTGGGACGGAGCAGATAGCAGTTAATGAGGGGTTTCAAAAGTTTAGCATGGAAATGGTATGTGTGGATCAGATCAAAATTCTACAGGCAGTACTCACATACCCGAACTGTGAAGAAGCAATAAAGAAGTCCACCACGCCTTTCACAGCTGATTCTGAAAAGGCCACACTGACACCAAAGCACCCAGTACTATCACCTTGGGGGTCAAACACTTCTAGCCAGGAGCAGATACGCATGAGATCCAATACCACAAACAATGCAGCTATCAAACCCATTAACCATGACGGATCTACCTGGGATACATATAAGCACCCAAACACTCATAAAGCCTCTCCCCACAATAATACGGCCCTGAATACTACCACCAACACCACATATGGGCCTGACAAGCTTTTACACCTCAACAACCCAACAGTTATTCATAATAAAAGCAAGCCCACCCACCCTCATTTAACAAACCCACATCCACCCACTAGAACAAATTTTCTCCAACAGCCTACACCTCATACGTATAACCAGCCCTGGCATAAAACATCCGAACAAACACCAGTCAATCAGAGGAACACACATAAGGAAGGCATGGCAATATCAGACGAAGAATTTATCGCCAAATTTGCAGCGCTGAGTGCTACACCCTCAACCGCACCAATCAAAATAACCAAGGAGGCAACGATTTTAAGAGAATGGGCGAAGTGCGCACTAGTGAGGATAGTCACTGATCGAATCGTACCGGAAGGACAATTCACTGCCACCATGACAAAAGCATGGGGGGTTAAACCCCAAACCAGCTTTACACCGATCACTCGAAACATATACGTAGTGCAGTTTGACCTGGTGGAGGAGATGGATAGAGCAATCAACAGAGGCGCATGGAACTTCCGTGGGGAGATGGTGCTCCTCAGAAGAGCGAAAGGATCAACTGATATGGTAAATCCACAAGTCAACATGGTGGAGATCTGGACGCAGTGGCATCATGTCCCTATGGACTCACTCTCAAAAAATGGCATCCTCAACCTTGCTGAAAATATTGGTACACCCCTGTCTGAGGTACGTGACATGTTCAATGGTGGCAATCAGTATTACCGAATTAAAATACTCATTGACATCGACACACCGCTCAAAGACCGTGTAACTGTCGATCACCCAACCATGGGCAGTTTCCCGATTTTATTGGTATATGAACGGATAAACAAAATTTGTCTTTTTTGCGGGGTGGTAGGCCATGAGCATGCGGATTGCCCGGATAGGACCCGCATGATGCACCTAAAAACAGACCCGCGGTTTAAGGATAGAGGGGATATGACAGCCCTAGCGGAGCTCAAGTTGGGTGCGTGGATAAACAACCCGGCAGCATTACCAAAACCGGCGATGTGCACAGCCTCTACTCCGAATGAAGAGACTTACCGTCCCCCAACCCACAGGGCACATCCGAACAGGAATGAAATACCGGCAAGCGACAGAAATGACCGGCCAGAGGGCACAGGCCTAACCAACCCTAGGAAGCCAAAGAGGAGAGAAGGATCGGATTACCAGCAGGATATGCACCACTCACAGGGAGGAACCAGCCAAGTGGTGCTGTTTGAGGAACCAGAACCGGCTCATGCGAGCAAGAAAAGAGTGTTGGAGGCGCGACAGGGGTTGCCTCCGACACACTCATGAATATTTTAGCTTGGAACTGCCGGGGTGCGGGAGGGCCCCGGAAAAACAGTTCATGATTGACCTTCTACGTTCAACGAGGGCCGCGATAGCCTTCGTTATGGAAACAAAAAGTTCGGCAGCCAAATCACACCGTTATTTACTGGACCTACCACTTCCAAACTCCACCTTCGTACCGGCCCGGGGCCTGTCAGGGGGGTTATGGTTGTTATGGGGCCCGCAGGTTCGGTTGCAAGTAATAACTCAGACTCGTCACTATATACACGTCAAGATCGGACTCCCCGCTCAGCAAAGATGGGACCTGATCTGTGTATTTGGTGACCCAGCCCACACCTTAAATAAGGAGATTTGGAGATACATACAACAAACGACCAACAGTGCAGGGCCTGTGTGCCTCATTGGCGATTTCAATGCAGTGACAACGGCGGCAGAAAAACATGGTGGTAGTCGTAATCTGAATCCCAACAACAGGGACTTCAGACAATTTGTGTTTGACACGGGCCTCGTTGATCTTGGATTCAAGGGCCCGGCGTTCACATGGAACAACAGACAGAATGCTTCCACAGCAATCTTTCAAAGGCTAGATAGGGTTTTATCGACAATGCAATGGACACAATTATTTCCGATGGCCTACGTGAACCACCTTCCGCGCCTCCACAGTGATCATGCACCGATCCTACTTCGCACACACAATAGGCCACCTACCATGAGCAATTTCAGGATTGAAACCTGGTGGTTTAACCATCAGGTATTTTTCCAGGCATGTGATCAAGGCTGGCAACTATCACAGGGCCTAAACTGGCAGGAAAGAATTGCAATTGTCAAAAAGAAGATCACACTTTGGAACAAAACCAATCCAACACCGCAAAACAGGATGCGAGCCATCAAAGATTTGTTACTCACACACCAGTCGCAACACCCCGATCTACAAAATCTGGCAATAGAGGAGGACCTCTTAAAGCAGTACCACCAGGCAGAGGAAGAGCTGGCGCAGTACTGGAGACAAAGGGCAAAAATAAAGTGGAATGTAGAAGGAGATCGAAACACAGCTTTCTTTCAAGCAGCAGCTACCAACAGGAGGAAGTACAATTCCATCACTCACATCACAACGGACGATGGCCAAATAATCTCGGACCCGACTCAGATTAGAAGGACATTTGTCCACTATTTCAAGGAGCTGTACTGCCCCACGCAAACGGACCGCAGTGAAGACCATACCCAATTTTTTGACCAGTTTCATAATACTGACTACCCGACAATACCTAACCAGGCACACGGTTTGTTGATAGCAAGCCCCACAGAGACCGAGGTCAAAGAGGCCCTGTTCGCTATGGGCCCTGATAAATCCCCGGGCCCTGATGGGATTTCGGCCAGGTTCCTACAATCGAATTGGGTAACAATTAAGGGCGACCTCACAAAAATGTTTGGAGAAGCGCTACAAACAGGCCAGGTCCCAACAGCGTGGTTAGGCAGCTACATTACATTGATCCCCAAAACCGAGGAGGCAGACACGCCCAAACAGTTTCGACCGATAACGGTGGGCAATATTACTTACCGGCTCCTGATGAAGATAATCACCAACCGATTACAGCCTTACATGCTGCGCATAATATCCAACAATCAGGTGGCTTTCTTAAAAGGGCGCAATATATCGGACAACACGATTTTAGTAAGGGAACTGATTCACTCTTTTGGAACAAGAAAATACAAGGCCAAATCCTTCATACTGAAAGCAGATGTTAACAAGGCATTTGACACTCTCCAATGGTCGTTCGTTTTTGCGGCCATGAGGGCAGTAAATATGCCAACTCCACTCATCAGCTTGGTTCAAGCGTGCCTAAAGGAAAGCCGGGTCACAATCAGGGTGAATGGGCAAGGACACGGATTCATAAAGCCCAACAGGGGGCTCCGACAGGGCTGTCCCCTCTCACCATATCTCTTCATATTAGCTATGGAATTTTTAACAAAACAACTCCAACTAGCTCATAGAAGAGGTGCACTCCAAGGGGTAACTTTGGCCACAACAGCACCTACAATCACCCATGCAATGTACGCCGATGATTTGATTCTCATGGGATCGGCATCAATTGAAGAGGTGCGCAGTTTAAAGGAGATACTCAACCTTTTCGCAGCCCAATCCGGATTATCCATCAACCCTGACAAGTCGTCTCTATGGTTTAGTAGGGCATGCGAAGAGCAACACAAGACCGTAGTTATGACAGAATGGGCAGCGAGATTGGCATGTGAAGAGGAGAAATATCTTGGGGTCTATGTCGCGCATGGCAGGTCAGAACAGACCGCAACACACAAATTGCTGGTCGACAGATTCTACAGTAAACTAGCCGGATGGAAAGTCAACATTCTCTCGTTGGCAGGGAGACTGGAGTTAATAAAATCAGTGCTGTTATCGGTACTTGTCTATTTCATGTCCATTGCTAGTTTGCCGAGGAAAACCATAAAGGAACTCACAGGCTTGATGCGAAAGTTCCTTTGGGGGAAGGTGGGGAAGGATAGATATCTGTCCCTAATTGCATGGCACAAGATTTGCGTTCCAAAAGAGGATGGGGGCCTTGGAATAAGAAATATGGAGCTGTTCAATCAGGCACTCATATAGAAAACAACCTGGCAAGTGGCATCGCATCAAAGACGGGTATGGGTGGAAGTAATGAAAGCCAAGTACTTTCCCAAGGGAGGTTTCTGGGCTGTTAAAAATATAGCGGGTTCAAACCATTTATGGAAGGCCATCCAAGAACATAAATCGGCCTTGAAAGATCAAGTCCAATGGGCTATGGGAAAGGGGGATCGTATTCCAGCCATGAATCAGCCATGGTATCTAGGATGGGAAATTCAGAGGATAAGAACAAATGCGCAAAGAGACACCACAGTGCAAGGAATCTTTGATCAGGAGACTCGGATCAGAGAGCTCCTGGGAAATACAGCCTGGTCTCACATACAACAAACGGCTGCAAAACCACAACCGCACACATTGATACCAGACAGACTAATTTGGATGCCAAGCAAATCCGGCAAATACACGGTAAGAGAGGGATACGAAGTTCTAAGAAAGACAAGCGCGACACCTCACACTTACGACGCAACAATAATAGAGGCATGGGACAAGATATGGTCATGGAAAAGAGTGTGGCCAAGAATTAAAACCTTCTTGTGGAAAGGCATGCACAACGGTATACCTACCACAGCCACGCTGCATTCTAGAATCAGGTCTATCGCGCCCAATTGCCAACGATGCAATGCAGACACCGAATCCCTGATGCATCTACTGTTCTTTTGTGATCTTTCGCGAGCAACTTGGTATATCTCAGAACTCCCTCTCATGGTAGACCACTTACCAACTCTATTCCCAGAGGCCATGCTACACATCACAAGAACACTAAATGAGGAACAGGTAATTGCCATATGTAATCTCATATGGTGTCTATGGAAAGCCCGCAACGAGGAGCTGTTCGCGGCAAAGAAATCCTCACCACAAGGAATTGTCACCAAGGCAAAAGCAATGACATGCTCCGCAAGCCAATGGATGCCGATCAAGGATGTCCCTACCCAGGGAGCTACCACGAAGGACCAGGCAATACACATTCCCCCATACACCCACACTGTGTTGATGGATGCATCATGGGACAGTAAGAAAGATGCCGGTTGGGGAGTTACCGTGTACCGACCGGATGGATCTTTACTGAGAACCGGGTTTGGTTTCCTCAAGGCAGAAGACCCCTTTCATGCAGAGGCTTTGGCGCTGCGGCACGCACTCCGCATGTTCAAATGGTTAGAGGAAGAGGATCCAACACGACAGGTGACTTTCAAATCAGACTGCAAAGCACTGGTACAAGCAGTTAATTCAGGCAATTTGGAAAACATACCATCCTGGAGATCATATGAGACAACCATAGAATGTAATAAATGGTTCGAAGGCAGAAAGAGTCGGGCATCAATCGAACACGCAAGAAGAGAGGCGCTGAATGGTCCACATAATCTAGCAAACTGGGCGAGAAGAACACGCCGGTCTGAGGTCACAAACTCCCTGGAACACCAAGATGGTCGGCCAAGAATGGAAGGAAGCATTGATGGTGGATTCTTTTACCTGGAGCCAGGCTGAGGAGAGGGGAAGGGACGATACTGGTAAAGGGAGATTTTCAGAAGTTGTCAGACACAAGAACAACGCCTTATGCAATCAGCCCCTTCACTTTACCTACACTAAATAACTGAATGGAGCACAGTCTGTTCAGTTTAGGCATTTTACGCTTTTAGCACTTTACCTTTTCAGCATACAATTTTTAAATTCCTAGGCTTAGGTTTTATTCCGGCATGTTTTTGGTTCTAGATTTTATTCCTTAAGGATCTACTATTGTAAGCTTTTACTCTAATCAAATACCTACGGGTTTTTCCTCAAAAAAAAAAAGTTATTACATTGCCTTTTGGGTATAGCATGTACTTATCATCTGTGTCTTTTGGATAATTACAATGTATATTGCTAGGTGCCGCTTGTAATTTATAGAATCAAAAAGAGTTTCAGATTCCATTCTCAAATGACATAGATCCCACATGGTAACACTAATAAAGAATTAATTAGGAAGGCTCCTTGATTTATTTGACATGTGTGACATGGCTGATAAATAGAGCTCTCTATCTAAACATGAGATAAATAATTATGAGGATATTATATGATGTTATGGATTTAATTAAATGGTTTAATAAAATCCAAATATCGAGAAAGATCAAAATGGAAGAAACTTTGTGAGCCACAAAAATGAGTTTTTGTAGGCAGCAAAGAGTTATGTATTTCCACCACGATTTTTGTGAACAGAACTTAAAACGGGCATATCTCATCAACCGTAACTCTGTTTTCAGTGTTCTATGACTTTTCGGAAAACTTGTGAGAAGATCTATAGTTTGATATAAATAAGTTGTAGGTATATGCCGCATGCGGTATCGCACAGTGCGCTGTTGGGCCAGAATCATTAATTATGGAAATCATAGAGAACGTGGGAATCATGTCTAGGTCGGTGGGGACTCTCCTTAAACAGCAAGAAAGCTATTTAAAGAGGTCCCTACTACCTAGGATTTCAATCTAATGATTATTTATCTTCCTTAGAGAGCCAAACATTTGTTTCTCTCCCATTTTGATCTCTCATGTGTTGAGAACCCACAAACTCTAGAATCAAGATCTAGTTCTCTTAGATGATAGGGATTAAGGAGCGACCAAATTATTACTCTCTAGCAAGAGGAAACTTTGGTTTCTAATTAATTTTTCGGTTGATACCGTGGAAGGCTTCTACTTTGAAGTCTCAACCTTGTGCAATGCACTGCAAGGCATCAACCACCATTAGCATCGACAAAGAGGTGAAGGATCTTCAACCCTACATCTCAAGGACCTTCCTTTCTTATTTTGAGACAAAAAACAAGAGGTATGATGTTTATTGATTTGGAAATTTGATTTTTGGTTTGATTTCAATCGCACATGATGATCTCTTTTGGTATTTTTCTTGTCAAAATTTTGAAATTCCGCTACCTTAAGTACCATATGAACCCAACATCCTAGTCAGGCCCCATCTGACAGAGCACGATCCCGGATTCCATCCTCCATCTCTAGTCAGTCCAGAGAACGATTCTCAACCCCGGAACCACTTTATTATGCTATCAATACCGATGAGGATCTCCATGTGGATGGACATACTAGAAGGAAAACAAAAGGGTCCAGACCAATAGAGCAATCCTCGAAAAGAATTCAAAAAATCAAAGGGATGCTAGAATTCGTACCCAATAAGGTAATTTTTATTTTTTTTATAAAATTACATGTCACAAAATTAACAATTATTGTAACAATTTTTTTTATCTGCAGTTTCATCGTCCAAGAGGCGATCATGTTGTGGTTAATTTTATTTTCTGCAGTTTCATTTCAATTTGTACTATTTAGATGGGATGTTTGTTATGTTGTGTTGTAGTAGAATTTATTAGTTATGTTGTAGACTAATTTGTACTAATTTTTAGTTCAAACTTAGTACAATCTTGAATTTGTTAAACATGTTCGTTTTATTTTTCTACCGTTTCTCTGTCTAATTTGATACAAATATATAATTATAAATCCAACAAAACAGAACAAAAAAATTTAATGAGCATTTCAAAATTTCAAAACAAAATAGAACTTGAAAGAAAACAGACAGATTGGTGCACACTAATCTGGTGCGCAGTCTCAACTACTGGTGCACCAGTCTTGATTGGTGCATATTATGAGGGTGCGTGCGTGGTAAGTAAAAATCTGAAATTTCAAGATATAAATAGTAATTGTTTAATTTATAATGATTCGGGTGGTACCTAAAAAATTTCGGTTCCACTTCGTGAACCGTGCAAACACGGATCCGACTCTACTGCTTTTCTCTTGAAAAAGCAGGACCCTGCTCGCATCCCATCTCAACCTTTCAAATTTTATTATAATAATATTTTTTTGGGTCTGCCCGTCTCTCCATCTCCTCAATTTTTTCGCTAAAATCAAAGGAGAAAAGAAACGAAGAACCACACCAAACTCTCATTGACTCCACCAGCCCAGCCGCACTCTCCTTGACCTCACGGGCCGCGCTATGCTCTCTCCCTCCTCGATTCCACCATTGGCGCTTTTTCCATAACTCTCCCCCCTACCTCAATTTGATCATTGCCAGCTCAAAGAGAGGGAAATAGATTCGAGATCAAAGAACTCGCTCGCTTCCGTAAACGAGCACAATATAATAAAAAGGAGCTCAGTCGATTCCCCCTTACGTTGTTAGGAAATTTGATTTTTCTTTTGCTTTATTTGGGACTACTTAATTTTGCAATCAAGTGCTGCCATTTGCTAGGAATATTGTAATTGACCAGAGCTTCTAAGAATTTTCTAGTTATTAATCCTAGAGAAAAAGAAAATTGAACTGTCTGGAATTTTCTTTTCTGTTCAAATTCTAGTATTCTACTAAAATATCTAACTGATACTTTATAGTACTCCTTAAACACCAAGGGAAATTCTACAAAAATTCAATTATTTCTGGATCATAAAAAATGGCCAATAAACTTAGAAGATCTGCACCAAAATTTACCTGACTATACTGATATTGATATTATATGGTTGTGCACTTATACTTTTATGCTTTTCTAATTTTATTTTACTGTTTATCAAAACAGTTTGAGCTTTAACATTCTAATTTTTATGAGAAGGCATCTTTTATGCTTTTCTAATTTTTGTATACAATACTTTAGAATTCACAACAATTGCAATTATTGTTTATGTTAGAAAATGTTTGAACTGGTACAGACTTTTTGATGCATTGATTGCATTGGGTTTGGTTTTTTTCTGAACTGGTATAGTTCTGTTAGGTGTTTGTTTTTAAGGTTTTTTTTTAATGAGAAGCCCGTAGGCATAAGGGTTTTAATTGGGTACTGATTTATGGGCAGTCTGACACTTCATATCTCTGTCTTTTATTGGTACCTTCTAAGGTCAGGATGCTTGCTCTATTCATGAATATGTAACAAGCCTTTCTTGTGTTTTTCTTTTAATCAAGACCATGTACTGATATTTCTGTAATCAACAAGTCTATATGCCATAGAAAGAAGAAAGGGCAAAATTGTCCATTTTTTACTTTTATTAAATTATATTTAAGTTGTTAAATTGAGAAATGAGAATATTGATAACATATTTAAATTTAGATTTGGAAATAATTCATTTTCAAATTTGAATGAAGAACTATCTAAATTCTGTTTTTATGATGGGCATATATCTAAATTTCTCTTCAAGTAAGAATATATTGAATCAGTGTAGTGCGTGGATGACATGGCAGATGCAAAATCAAGCTGGGGTGCCCTGGAAATTACCTATTGCAAGCACTTCTGACAACAATTCAACGCCTTCAAACACTGACAAATGCCCTGAAATATTATTGGATGGAGTGAACAAGTCAATTGAATTACATTATTAGGATTGTAACAGAATTAGTTAGGAGTTAGTTATGGCTGATTGTATAGTTGTAAATGCTACCAATATATACTGCCATATGTAATTGTTTTTTGTTGTTGTAATAGACACTTCTTGGATAGTAATGCAATGCAGTTTTTTTTTGTGATTGTTTTGTGAGTGCATGTTTTTTTAATAAACATGTAATTGTATACCATTAAAAGAAAACAAGAAAAGTACGTCAATGGATAAATTAATGAGTGAAAGTAAATTGCTTAAGTTAATCAATATCAAAGTTACAAGAATTGCACAATTGTTAATAACTCAAAATATCACCAAAACAACATCTTTATAATTTAGACCCTAAAAGTTTATCTATACAAAGCCATGTCCAAAAAAAGCAAACATCTTACAAATATAAAATAACTTAAAGCATACATCTTACATCCTTAACAGAACCAGTGGACTGGTCATATAGGGTCAAACTCAGAACCACTGCTGGTACAGTACCACCACTGGTACAGTACCACTTAATTTCTTGAACTATTTAAAAAAGAGAGAATCAAATGCACAAAACTAGAAAATATTACACTTAATTGTATCTGATACAGTACCAATTTAGCCAAAATGCACTTAGTACTTAAACTAGCTTGGATATTGCATAATACTCTACAATCACCAACATCTATCAAAAGAGAGTACTTTAAGTTGTATACAAAAAAAAGAGCTATATGCCTCTATCTATCAAAATACACAAAAGACCAATAGAATTTCTATATAAAAGTCAGCTCTAACAGTTCATCATCCATCATGTCATGCTTATCATGAAAGTCATTGAGAAAAGTATTGCTGAAAGTTAAATCCGTGTCCTTGAAACACAAGTTCTGCACACAAGTAAACGAATAAATTTACTTGAATTAGGAGAAAAACCATAATGTGCAACTTCATAAATAAAAAAGAAACTTGGTTACCTGACTAAAAGCCTCATCTTCAGTAAGATTAGAAGGTAAAGTCAAAATATGACATGTAGAATCCTAAAACATCAAATCAATTTGTTTCTTATGCTTTTAACCAAACAAGATTATGTATGATTAGATGCATGTATGTCATAAAGTGCTACTTACCATCGAAATATTGGTAAAAGTAGTATGAGACAATTCCTTGATATCCACCTGTGCAATCAAATTTGATGTCTTAACAAGCAAATAAATTAAATGTGTCAGTGCATAAAACAATAAGAATAAACCAGGTTAATTAAATTTCTTTTATATAATTTACCTTGGCTGATTTTCCTTTCTTTGTTGTTGGTAGTTTTTGAACCCAATTTTCTAAGCGTTTTCCACCCTTTCTACCATGTTTTTTCTTGAAGCTAACTGAGTTTTGAGTTGAGTTCTCCATCAGACAACCTTCTTTTGGTCCCAAATTTGGCTGATGTAATAGAGGAACAATATCAGCACCATCAGCTGAGGTGGTCGAAAGGCTCAGAATTTTTTCTTCGACTTTCTTACTAAGTATATCACAAGCATTATCAACAAATTGCGAGACTTCTTCAAATTCAGATGCCCTAGCAGCTAGCTGAAGAAGCTTTCGAGCAAGAACCCGATATCGGTTTGTGTAATCTAGCTTGGGGTTCTCAACAATGGTTTTTCCATTAAAATCTTCAACAATCTCACTTTTTGCTTCTCTGGTCCACCTTTTTAGAATGTAATTTTCTGGTATTAACTTAACATTGTTCACATCAAGTACCTTCAAAGTGTGGCCACATAAAACTCTTATTCTGTTAAATTTGTTGCTCCTACAAATTACCGTGTGATTAGCATGATCAACAATAACTTGAAAATGTTTAACCAAGCTGCAAATACCTCTACCAAATGTGCTAATCCCAATGCAATATTCAGTTGTTAATGGCCCTTCAACTTTTGACTTGACAAAAGCTGCCATGGACAACTCCCATTCAGTTTGAAAGATTTCAAACACCTTCGGCGTGTACAATGCACCAGCTTGTTGAAGGATCGGGATATTTGCCTTCACTTGAGGTTGCTTCTTTCTCATCTCATACTCTGACTTCACTTCTTTTTCACGCTTCTGTACAAGAACCATATCAAAATGATTAAAGAATCGGATTATATCCATATTCCACTTTAAAAAACTTTTCAAACCCCGATTAAAACTCTCACTGAGTTGTGTGCTTCGCATTCCCAATGTAACTACCTCCTTCATGTAACATTGAGCCCATTTTTCCTTTACCTTAAATATGAAATTCAACCAATTCTCTCTCTTAACTTTCTTTTTACTAGCTGACCTCTTTTCCTCCTCTTCATCGACCTCATCTTCACTAGTACCACTCGTTCCACTAACCTTACTTATTAAAGAATTAAAGGCATCTATAAACTCTTTTTCATCATCATAGTCATACATACAAGCTTTGAATGTCTTTAGAATTTCTTTCCCACTAAATGTCAAGTCTCCTTTATTCTTCTTTTTGCCCGTCAAGTTCTTAATAGCATTTTGACAAATATGCCAAGTACATAAACCATGATACGTGTTTGGCATTATCTCTTTTAGTGCTGTAGCCATAGCTTGGTCTTAATCGGTGAAGATAGTTTTCGGGTGCTTGTTGTTACGGGTCGCTAAGAAAATTTCAAAAAGCCACTTAAAAGAATCAACCGTTTCACTGTATAGAAGGACAACTCCAAATACTGTAATCTCTCTAAAGTGGTTAAAACCAACAAACACACCTAAAGGTCTGGACTCCTTATTTGTGCTATACGTTGTGTCAAACGTTATCACATTGCCAAAATGAGCATAATCAATAAGCATTTTTGCATCAGCCCAAAATATATTTGTAATTTGCCTCTTATCATCTAATTCTTCGATATGCCGAAAGGAACCATTTTCCAAAGTTTGCCTATAAAAGTACCTTAGCATGCTTGCAGCTTCATCGCGAGCCAAATTCTTCTTTCTATTATCTCGTAAACGATTTGCATGATCTTTTTCAGTAAAGGGAAGGTTTGCCCGACCACCAACTTCTCGTCCCATCAGCTCATACGCTTCTCTCGGCTTAATTCCTGAATCATCGGCTAAATCAATAATCACGCCATGAGGTTCTGGAATCTTGCGTTGTGATGGCATTAAACCAACAGCTTCACGACGCTGTAAAACATGATTATGCTCACCATAAAATTCAGAGACTCGGTACTTCTGTGTTTGCCGAATCAGCTTGAGGGAAAAACGAACAGGACATCCAGTTCTGGTTTCAGCTCGGGGCCTTTTAACTTCACGATTTCGTTTGTCACTTGTGCGATATCCTTCATTAGAACAAACAAACCCTCTTGATGTGATCGGCCCATCTTTTTTCTGATTCTTGAAATCCTTCCGAGAATTAAAGCCTATCTTTCCTCCATAAGTAACCCAAAAATTCCATGCTTCGTCCAATGTATCGAATTCCATACCAACATGAGGAGTTGAATCAACAGTACCAACAGATTCTATCTCATCAAGAACCTCCATTTTATAAAGAAAAGGCTTATGATTGTTTATAGGCAAGAAGGCATGAGAGAATATTGCCCAGCAACTAACTAATGATGGACTAGCCGCGAATCACACTACAACGTACAGAGGAAAGCAAAGTACTCACAATAGGTCAAACAGGTCACTCTCCTTGTCAACGAATGGCATAGGAAAAGCAGGTAACTCTCTTTGCTTTTTAGTAATTGTTGTTCCTGTAGCATTCCTTTATTTCCAATAGATATGTATGAGTTTTAATAGAAGTGACGGGATAGTATGGGAAGTAGAATAGTAACTTTAAATTAATAGAGTAAGAAGAGGAAGAAATCTGAAAAGTAGAGGAAAAGAAAGAGAAATTGTTGTCTCCCGCTTAAGTAATTCGAAAAATAGAGACAGAGAGGAGGAAGAAAGAGAATTGGAGGGAAAATCACCAGAAAAGGAGCGAAAGCGCGATCTCACCGGGAAAAGCAAGGCGCGATCGCGCATGATCATGAATCTCACAAAAAAGGGCAAGACGCGTTCGCATCTGAGAGAAGAAGAGATTCATGTGGGCAGGTTGGGCAGACCAAAGATATATTATTATAATAGAAGAATCAATCCTAGTCATGGGATAAAATTGAATGGTTAAGATTGAAGAAAAGGAGGAGGCTGCTTTTCTAAAAGAAAAGCAGCTGAGTCGGATCCTGCAAACACAAACTTAGCTTCTTCCTTTTCCCTCCTGAGTGAGTCTGTTTGGTGGCTGTGCGTGGACCAAGGTTGCTTTTTGAGTCTTGGCACGATTCATCAAAGCAGGTATCTCTCAATCAGGTTTGTTGAGCAGTTTGAGAGGTACTTGCTTTGGTGAACCGCTCCAAGACTAAAACTTGATTGTACTGTGTTTGCTATTTCAATACAGATAATTAAAATTTAAAATCATATTTGAATCTGCACGAATATTCAGATATTAATTATTTGAATAATTATTTCAGTACCCACGCTACAGTACCCGCACTGTACACGCTACAGTACGCGCACTGTACACGCTACAGTACCGCACTGTTATTTTAGGAAAATTCATATATCATATGTAGTTCATTGTATAGGAATAAATATTTGTCCTGTTTGAGCTATATACTTCACAGTATCAAAATTTTTAAAACAAAATTACAGTTTTGGAACAGTTGCGGTCCCCACATGCCGTTTGAGTGGTCCCCTAATGCGGGTACAACATGAAAAATTTAAAAAAAAAAGTGCGGGTACAGTTATTTTAGGAAAATTCATATATCATATGTAGTTCATTGTATAGGTATAAATACTTGCCTTGTTTGAACTATATACTTCACAGTATCAAAATTTTTAAAACAAAATTACAGTTTTGAAACAGTTGCGGTCCCCACATGCCGTTTGAGTGGTCCCCTAATGCGGGTACAACATGAAATTTTTTCAAAAAAGGTGCGGGTACAGTTATTTTAGGAAAATTCATATATCAGAAGTAGTTGATTGTATAGGTATAAATACTTGACCTGTTCGAGCTATATACTTCACAGTATCAAAATTTTTAAAACAAATTACAATTTTGGAACAGTTTCGGTCCCCACATGCCGTTTAAGTGGTCCCCTAATGCGGGTATAACATGAAAAATTTTCAAAAAAATGTGCGGGTACAGTTATTTTAGGAAAATTCATATATCAGAAATAGTTGATTGTATATGTATAAATACTTGACCTGTTTGAGATATATACTTCACATTATTACTATTAAATTTGGAAAACAAAATTACAGTTTTGGAATAGTTGCGGTCCCCACAAACAGTTATGGCAGTTTAGGTGTGGGTACAGTGCGGGTACTGTAGCGTGGGTACTCATATCAGCTTCCTAATTATTTATATCTAATTTTTAAATACGGATCCGAATTCGGACGAATAATATCCAATTCGTTTGCATTCCTATATACGCTGAAGCGTCTGATAACCACATAATAATTCGGCAGTTGTGATATTTATCAAAATCCTAATCTATGTTTAATTTTTTTTCTATGAATAAATAATCCGGCAATAATAGATTCCAGATATTTTTTTTGTATAGCGTTAGTAATTAGTTTGTTAGTACATTTGTAGTCAAATAAAACATGTAATTTATTAAAAATGGTTGTAGTTCAAGATGTTCATGAATAACGTCCCTAAGCTGAAATTTAATACTTTGAAGCAATATTTTCTAAGATTTTGGAGTCTTGCAAGGGTACAAATGCAAGTGGCAATTTATTTATGTTTACTTCTTCTTTTAGAGTCTAACTAAAACTTAATTTTAAGAGAAGAGATCAATGAATAATCATTTAGTTTGACAATTTTATTAATTTTTGAAAAAAAAAAAAATTAAGTATAAATTTTTAGAGAGAATTTCATATATACCACTCAAAAACTATGAAATTATGTATTTACCATCCAAATTCTATAATTACGTATTTACCATCCTAAATTTTAATAACTCCCATTTTTACCCGATATAATTTAATATATATCAAATATGTCCAAAATTCAAATTAATAATGTTTAAAATTTTGAAAACTACAATTAATCAATGATTAATTAAAACTAATTTCATTTGCCATGTACCCTCTCTCTTCATTATATATCTGCATATCTACTCCGAACTCTCATCTAGGTCCTTCCTCCTCTGACACGAGCTCCCTTCTAGGTTTTAATGCTTCTTCATCTTTGTATCCCATAGCTGAGAATGATTGGATTGATGTTGGAGAAACAGAAAGCACAAACGTTAAAAAGGACGGGAAAGATGAGGAGGTGTTTCAATGCTAAAGAGGACGGGAGAGACGATGAGAGATTTTAGCGCAGAAGGAGAAGAGTCGCATTAGAATAAGGCGAGAGTGATTTTGTGCATAAGGGGAAGATGGAAGAGACCAATTAAGTGACTAATTAATAATTATATTTGATATAATATTAAATATAATTAATCTCAGTTTTTTATAAATTGAGTAAATATGTGGAATTTAGTAGTAAAAATTTGAGATGATACATCCATAATTTCATAATTTTTAGGATATATCTGAAATTCTCTCAATTTTTTTAAGGCAAAACTGATAAAATTTGGTGTATATTTTACTGTATATCAAGTAATTTTAAATTTTAATTGTTGAAAATTAATAATTCTATTTACATTATAAAAATAATGCTTACATTATATAAACTTAATTGTTGTGCTTATAATTTAGCATATTTTATTATTAATGTTGTTTGCATTGATTTGAAAAAAAATGATTAAAATTATAAGACAAAGTCTTATTTATTATTCTCTAAAAAGATAACTAAGTGGATTTGGCAATCCGCATGGATAAAAATAATAAACGAGATGATTTGGCTACATGCAGCGCATCAGTTCACTTTTATCTGTAGAGATTAGAGAGTAACTGTGTGGATATAATATATATGCAAGTAAACCCTCGATAGTCGATAACTCGATATAGAGATCAGAGAGTAGGAAAATAGAAATGAAGGAAGGAAGGTTGTCTAATGTCTAGGTCTAGGTCTAGGTCTGTCTCCTGAGTTCCCCATGGCATCCGCTCCGTCCAAGCTCTACCAAGGTCAAGTTCTCTCTCTCTCTCTCTCTCTCTCTCAAACTCTTCTTCCCCTCCCTCATGAGAAGTGAGAAATGAGAAAGAAAATGAATGAATTCCAAAATTCGTTCCAAAATTGCAGATGACGCGAGTCTGGTGGTGGCACTTTTGGACACCAACCCCTTTTTCTGGGCCGCCGCCTCTCTCCCTTTCTCTGAATTTCTCCAACATGTAATTTTGATACAACATGCTCTTTAAAATTGCCCTCAACTTATGTAGCACTAGCACTCTAGTAGAAGGTTTTGACTTTTGACACAACCAACTTATGTACCAGGTCGTACCCTTTATTAATTCTCTCCTCCTACTCAACCAACTCAACCGAGTGGTCCTCATAGCTACCGGTACCAGCTCTTGCGGCTACATATTCGACTCCGGGGAAGCTAATTCTAATGCAAATGCAAATGCAAATGCAAATGCTGTCTGTTCTGCAATTATAAAAAAGCTGGAGGACTTTGTCGCAAAAGATTCCAAAATTGCTAAAGGGCCTAATGGGAATGGGGATGCTACACGGCCTGCCATCTCTTCCCTTCTCTCTGGCTCTCTATCTCTTGCCTTGTGTTGTATCCTTTCCTTTCTCATTTTATTCACTACCCATATACAAATAATCAACCTGTACATTGTGTGTCATATGACTCATATCATATATTAGTATATTACCTTGACTTGAAACAAAAAGATATTCAGAGAATTTTTCGGTCCGGTGCTCGGCATCCGCAGCCTCGAGTGAGTCTTCATTTTCTATTAATCAATAGTGAGTGAGGCTACGGTACTATGCATAGCTCATGTTGGTCCGTACTATGGATCAATATCTTCATTTTTAAAGTCCAAACAGTCAATCTTAACCGTTCAACATCATTTCCATATAAAAATGTCCTTGTTGATCAAATTTTACATTTTTTAGGATTTTTTACTATTTTTTTAGATAGGTATAAAATCACTTGATCTAAAGATTTTAACCATTCAAATGTAGTGATTTTTTACCTAGCTAAAAAAGTAGTGAAAAAATTTAAAAAAAATGCAAAATTTAGTCTGCAAGTATTTCTCCTTGATTGGTTCAGATCGACTGCTTGTACTTTGAAAACAAAGAAATTGATCCATAGTACGGACCAATCCGCACTCTACATAGTACCATAGCCTCACTCATCGATATTTCTCCTTGATCATTTTTTTTAGATAAAATCTATGCAACTGATTTCGCTTTTATTGAAACTTTAACAATTAATGCAGATCCTTTGCATCCAAGGTTCACCCGATGGACCTGAACAGTACGTTTATGCTATCTTTTTCTTTCACTCACAAAAAAAACACACACGCACAATTATACATCAGCACATGCAAACGGTATACCTATCCCGAAACAATATCTTAATATTTTCTTGTATTCAATATGGGATTGTTTTTACAGATATGTTGCAGTAATGAATTCAATATTTTCTGCACAGAGATCCATGGTATATCCAAGTCATATATTTAGAACCTTTCTTTTGATAGGGAAATGTCCTATGTTATAATTATGAGTATTCCCGTAGGAATTTCATTTTTTGTTTAATTTTCAGGTACCAATTGATTCGTGTATTGTTGGAACTCAACACTCTGCTTTCTTACAGCAGGTTTGCACTGTTACCATTTGCACCCGACATTCTGTATATTTTGAAATTGATATTTCCTTCATGTTCCAAAAGTAATAGTAGTCTACAAAAGGCGATCAGTGTACTCTATTGTAAATTAATATGGGCATGTGCTAGAGGTATGTCTAATGGTTGCAAGCAAGGGCAGAACTAAAAAATTTAGATTGGCGAGCTGAAACGTAAAATGCATAATGTGTGGTCACTGAGATTTGAACCCAAATCACCACAACCACAAAAGATAATTCTAACATCTAGGCTAGGCTACAAGCACACATATACACTGTTATTAAAACTAGACCGGACCGGACGGGTGGACCAGAATAAAATGGATCCGGAAACAAGTCTGGTTCAGTTCGAATATGCATACAGACCAAAAAAATAAAAAAACTGGACGGTTTTCACAAAACCAGTGAACCAGTTTGGATTGGTTCTTTCATATTTTTTATTCAAAGTCGGAACAGTCCGTGAACTCCCAGGGGGCATTTATTGCTTTTACCTTTTCAAGAAATCAGGATGTTGTATATGAGAATGTATCTTTATCCAATATCGAGTACTTACTTAATTGGACGTATCTAGGTTCTATAAAAAAAATATTAAGGAGGAAAAAGTTAAAAGATACACATTTGATTATCAAATACCAATTTGTTCAACCTTAAAATTATTTTTTAGTCTTTTAGCTTTGTTGCTCAATTTTTTTTCATTCATTAGACAAATTAAACTTTTAGTTGATGTATTAGTTCGAAAATATACATTTTTATATCCTTGCAATTGGCTAAATTAATCAAGAGATAATACTTTCATTTTATTTGGAAAATAACATTTCTATTTATTAATATATTCAGTGTTATTAAAAAATCAACGGTTGAACTGGTTGATCCACTGGTCCGACCAGTAAATTATTGACCCGAAGCATTACCGGGTTGATTTCGGTCCGATTCTGATAACATTGCACATATAACATTTTTGTGGGGAGGGCATGGGGGCGTGAACTATATAAAAACTTTTAAAAAATGAAATTTCAATTTAATTTCTGTACGCATGATGAAATTTTTTATAAACATGGGGTCGCTAATCACCCCCTGCAGTACCTTAAGATCCGCCCCTGTTTGCAAGCAGTACTTGTATGGTGCATATTTAGATAATAGGCAGCACATATGAAGGTGCTTTATTTTTTTGTTTGTGAACACAGGATTTAATGCTTAAGTCCTAATTAATTAAGTCCAGATTCCCAAAAGTCTCAATCAAAATCCAAATTCCAAAGAAAAAGTCTTTTTTCAGATCCTTCTGTATAACATCTACAGGCTTACCTGTGTTTTGTGAATGACTTGTAAGTTGTATGATATATCAGTACCTGTACATGCTGGATGGCATGTACAGGTTGGCCTAGACATCATCAGGACAGCACCTGACTGGCACTGACTGTTTTTTTTTTTTTAAATATAGTATCAAATGGATTAAACAAAAAAGATAAGTTTAGGTATTATTGAAATGCTTGCAGGTATGCAATTATAACCAGCTGGTACGTTAGACCTTGTACATTATCGATATGATAATGTTGACTTTCTGGCGAGATTTGAGTGTGTTTTTTAAACTTGTTTCATAGTAATTTTGCTGTTGTTCTACTTTTGTAATTTTCGTTCTTTATCTGTTTTGTGTTTTCTCAAAATTCTTTGAATTATTATCCTAGGCTTCATACATAACGGGAGGAGTTTACATGAAACCCCAGCAACTAGACGGTTTATTTCAATATCTTGCGGTATTATTGTTTAGTCTAACTCTTTGTTTTATTTTTTCATGTTTTAATTAGTGGACTGTGCACAGATTCACATATCAGTGAGATTCTGAGTTTTGAATCAATTATTATGTTATATACCTTCAAAAGAGAACCCTGATCATAGCTTACCAGTAGCAATTCAGAGGACTGCTACTGGATATATAGACCAGTCAAATTTTTGCCTTCTTATTTAATGGTTGAACTCACAAATGCTAGTTTGCTACGGTATGTTTAGGGGTGTCAACGGGTATGAAACGGGTCAGGTGGAAGCATTTTCATACCCTTACCATTAAGTTAACGAAAAAAAAAACTTCACCCTTACCCATATCCGTCTTATCGCATATGGTACGGGTCGGGTAAACAGATAAAGGGTGTCATTGAATAGATATACATGAGCATGAATAAAACTATATCATATCATGCATCATCCCATATAAATATATATCTACATATATAAATTTATTTTTAATAATTACCATATAGGGTAACGGGTATGAAATAGTCTTTACCCATACCCTTACCCTTGCCCGTACCTGATAAGCTAGCAAAAGAAAACCTTACCCGCATTCATCTTATCAAATACAATACGGGTCAGGTAAACGGATAAAAGGTTACCATTGACACCCCTAGGTATGCTACTATCCCGGCTTGTTTCCATGCTGCATCTCTAACTTTTCAATTTATTTAATCTTCAGGCTGTTTTTGCAACAGATTTACACACTCGAAATTTCTTGCGTCTACCTAAACCTGTTGGGGTTGATTTTCGTGCTTCGTATGTCATTGCCCTTTTTCATTACATTTTTTCTCTCTTATATTAGTTTATTTTTGTGTAGCTTTCATGCCAATCTATGGATGATATCAAGTGAATAATATGAAAAACCGAAGTAATTCAAGCAAATATCAAGTAAATTTCGGTTTGTGTTTGGTTGAACCGAAATAAGAGAGATTAAACCGAACCAAATATAAAAAACCGAAGTAATTCACAAATTCAACCAAACCAAAGCATTTAATCCAAAATTTGTCGGTTAAGATGAAAAGCAAATAAACCGGATCCAATGAACACCCCTAAATCAACCTATACAAAGTGAGGCCATTGAAATCTAAAGAAAGAAAGAAAATTTAGAAATGATAGTCAAATTACTGAAGCTTAATTATTATTTGTCCTGCTTGTAGATGTTTTTGTCACAAGAAGACGATAGATCTGGGATATGTTTGCTCGGTTTGTTTGTCTATCTTTTGCAAGTATCACAAGAAGTGCTCGACTTGTGGGTATGCATTTTTACAAATTGAATTTCTAAAAATTATGAGGTTCATTTTCATGATTTTGATTATAAAATGGCATGCTATGCTTCTGTTGGTAATGTATTGATTGATGCAATTTAGATCGGAGTTCAATCAGGGCACAGTGGATTCAACGGCTAGAGAGCAAAAGCGGTAGGTCATAACAGTGTCTTGTTTGAGTTAAAATATTTTGAGAAATTTTGCAGTAGTTTCTCTTCTTCTTTTTTATATTTTATATGCGCGTGCGTGCGTGCGTTAGTTGAAGTTTGAAGTTTGAAGTTTGAAGTTTGAACTGTCATCACTACTAAGTCAATAATATCTATATCTATTGGCTGATGCCATGATGCCATGATGCCATGAGCAAGGCATGCTTCCTTCATACTTTAGCTAAACCATGCTTATTGGAGCTATTAATTCTTTTGTTTTCTTTCTGTTTCAAATCAAATATTTAAGAAAAGAAAAGGTGCCAACATTAGGTAGTGTGTGTGGGTGTCATCCTAACTTTTTATAACAAATCATCTTCTTAAACTTTTTTTAGCATTACAAAACAAAATTCCTTGTATGAAGGTAGACTATATATATAACACCTGGGCGGGGCCTCCTTTATTTAAGATAAACATATTTAAATTACTGTACCAATATTATCTAGAGGTGAATATTTGATGATAATAGCAAAACAATCTACCACGTTCATTTTAGGTCAGAAAAGGAAGTTCTGTGATTTGAAATAACAGTCAAACAAAGTACCAGAAGTACCTCTCTCTTCAATATGTACTGTACTTGGGTAAACAAACAAAATGCCAAAGAGGTCATTGTTAGAATTTTGGACCAAATTTTAATTAGAACAAATTGGCCTATTCTTTCCACACCATAACTTATTTTAGGGTAATTATATGTTACCCCTTGATTCCTTCCTCTATTTTTCCCCCAACTAACTAACTTCCTTTTCTAACTATAATAATCAATTCTAACTAACTAGTGGTCCCTACAAATTAATTAGTAGATTTTCTCCTATTTCTTTCCTCTCTTCCTCCCTCTCCCTCTTCCACCTCCGCCTCCCCCTTCCACCTCCGCCTCCGCCCGCCTCTCCCACCTTTGCCTCTCCCTCTCCGCCTCCGCCTCCCACCTCCGCCTCTCCTTCTCCGCCTTTGCCTCCGCCTCCGCCTCCGCCTCACACGACGAGGATGAATACTTGTTCAATGATAGATGAATACTTGCATGACGAGGGTGAATACTTGCGTAACGGACAACTCGAAAGTATGTCATCATGGATCTCATTTTAAAGAGAAAATTATGTAGAAGACGTTCGTGGTTTTAGATTTGCAAAATTCCTCACAGATCGTCAGAAATATTAATTAGATTGAACGGAGAAAAAAAAAACCACTTCTAAAAACGTGTAAAAGATGGGTGTGATATGTCCAGTTTTTTTTTTAAAATAATTGATATATCAGGGTGAATACTTGATGTATTACATGTGAATACTTCACGTATTATAGATGAATACTTGATGTTATTTCCACTTGCGGTGACGGTTATGCGGTCCCCACGGTAGTTAGTGATGGCGGTTGTGCGGTCCCCCCACTTAATTACGCGTTTTCTTTTATTTTTAGCGGACGGCAGTTGTGGTACCCTACTATCTCCGCGTAATTAATGCTCTTAATGTCGTAATATTTCCATATATAATTCTTTCTCAAAGATGAGTACTTTTATTTATATGGATGAATACAACTCGTGTTAAGTGTGAATACTTTTTCGCAAATCGTCCCCTACTAATTCCACCACTTATCTCCGCATATTACTGTGGTCCCCTACTTATCTGAAGTCGCGGTTGTGCGGTCCCACCATACCTTCATGTACTATTTACACTTACACGACGAGGATGAATACTTGTTCAATGAGAGGTGAATACTTACGTACGAGGTGTGAATACTTGCGTAACGGACACCTCGAAAGTATGTCATCATGGATCTCATTTGAAAGAGAAAATTGTGTAGAAGACTTTCGTGGTTTTAGATTTGAAAAATTCCGCACAGATCGACAGAAATATTAGTTAGAGTGAACGTAGGAAAAAAAACCACTTCTAAAAACGTGTAAAAGATAGGTGGTAATGTTTCGTTATATAATTATTTCTCAAAGATGAGTACTTTTATTTACATGGATGAATACTACCTGGGTCAAGTGTGAATACTTTTGCGCAATATGTCCGCCGGTAATGCTGTGAAGGCAGTTGTGGTCCCCTACTAGTTTCATGTTAAATAGGTTGATATGTTGTATTCATCATTCTCTTAATAAGTATTCATCATTTGCACCATAATTGGATGAATAAATGTTTCTTCATAAGTATTCATCCATTTTTGCATAAGTATTCATCCATTTGTATCATTTGAGGTTAAATAGTGTCGTAATGTTTCCATATATAATTGTACCTCAAAAATGAGTACCTTCATTTACATTGGTGAATACAACTCTTGTTAAGTGTGAATACCTTTCGGCAAATAGTCCGCCGGTAGTTATGCGTTTCCCCCTCTACCTAGTGATGGCGGTTGTGCGGTCCCGCCGTACCTTCGTGTACTCTTTACACTTAGGTGACTAAGATGAATACTTGTTAAATGAGAGATGAATACTTGCGTACGATGTGTGAATACTTGCGTAACGGACAACTCGAAAGTATGTCATCATGGATCTCATTTGAAAGAGAAAATTGCGTAGAAGACTTTTGTGGTTTTAGATTTGAAAAATTCCTCACAGATCGTCGGAAAAATTAGTTAGAGTGAACGTACAAAAAAAAAACCACCTCTAAAAACGTGTCAAAGATGGGTGGTAATGTTTCCTTATATAGTTATTTCTCAAAGATGAGTACTTTTCTTTACATGGATGAATACTTTTCTTTACAAGGCATTTTTGGTCCCCTTCTATTTCCCAATAATTAACGGTTTACTGTGGTCCCCTACTTATTTCAACGGTTATTAACGGTTTACTGTGGTTCCCTACTTATTTTCAGTTGGGGGAAAAGTGGGGGATGGATGGCGGGGGAAGGTTAGGCCCTCCCCTTATTTTATTATCTTTCATTGAGCACCCAACTTGTACCGAAATTCTTATTATATCCAATATTGAATAAAAATTAATACATCATGGTCACACATCATAGTGGAGAATATATTTGGATAAGTGAAAAGGTTCTATAATTACATGTATTATCGTACATTAAATACAATTAATATACTAAATGAATTTTAGCCTGTGACCTTGTGTACAAATCAAGGTTCTAAATAGTGTTTATAGCGTCATAGTGGGAAGGTTACAAAAAAAGCTATAGCGAATAGCGTCGCTATAGCGGAAGCTATTTCAAATAGCGTTTTTTTTTTTTAACATTCCGTATATTCAATATTTGTACTAAATATCAACATTATCTAAAGTCTCATAGAACAATAAATAACACCAAAGTAATTAAGAAATGAGGGATGCTTCGGTGGACATAAGGACCTATTTGTAAAATGAACATATTTTCATTTTTAAAGTTCAAACAGTCGATCCGACCGTTCAACATTATCTCCATATTAAAATGTACTTGGAGGTCAAATTTTACATTTTTTTGAATTTTTTACTATTTATTAAGATGGTTACAAAATTGTTGTTTTTCAATGGTCTTGAAACAACGATTTTGTAACCATCTTAATAAATAGTAAAAAAATTCAAAAAAAATGTAAAATTTGACCTCCAAGTACATTTTAATATGGAGATAATGTTGAACGGTCGGATCGACTGTTTGAATTTTGAAAATGAAAATATGTTCATTTTACAAATAGGTCCTTATGTCCACCGAAGCAAATGCCTTAAGGAATTATAATATTCATATTGAACCCGTACAAAGTTCAAATTGCGGTTCAAAATATCCATAGTAATATCATAAACTATCGATTTTTCCTATTAAAAATATCTTAAGTATCATGATTCATGACATAATCTATTTTTTTTTCTATTCAAATTTTAATTTCAGTTTGGACTTTTTTTCTATTCAAATTTATATTTCTATTCCCAATTTCAAATTGATTTATCTGTAGCAAGTAGCAACAAATTCAATTTCGGTTTGAGCTTTTTTTTTTATCTTTTTTTAAAACCCATATAAATTGCTTAAAAAAAAAAACCTCATATTGTATAGCGCAAATAGCGGACCGCTATAGCGGCCGTAGCGCAAATAGCGCATTTTGATGTCATAGCGTAGTGTTTGGGATCCAAAAACGCTATAGCGGCACTATAGCGTGCTATTTAGAACACTGGTACAAATAAATAAAGTAAAAGCGGTGGTGGGACCATGGGGGCAGTTAGATTTGGGCCTTGTTTCCAAATTTCAATTTGCATAGATTGAAATGGCAAAATATAATAAACAAAAAGAATAAATTTATGAATAATTATTTGAATACCCTCACTCCAGTACCCTCAAAATCTCCACACCCCATTTAGAGAAATTATATACTATGGTCCCCACTAATTATTATTCTAAAAAAATATTATATGATTCCACTAATTATTATTCTAAAATTCCTGCAACACTCTTCATCTATGATCTCCACTAATTATATGGTCTCCACTAATTATATGGTCCCCTTTCTCAGTTTCCACACTCGTCTCCGCGTCAACTTTCATAGATATAAATACTTGGAAGAAAAGATATTAACACTAGAGAAATAAGATATTAATACTTTGATGCGTAACTTGTTATGATCATTCCTTTTCCGGTTCCCCAATTGTCCTGCGTCAACCTTCTTCTAATGAAGTAGTGGGGATCCCGTATCACCACATCATTTTTACCCAATCGTCCCCGCGTTAACATTCCTCTAACATAAATAGTATACCACATAGGTATAAATACTTCAGTGCAGAGGTATAAATACTTGCAATACGTGATATTAATATTTTTAGACATCATCTAGTATCATATGTAAAAAATATTTGCAAGTATAGGAATAAATACTTGGCCAAGGTATAAATACTTGTGTGGCGATGAGCCCGAAAGTACGTCATCATGGATCTCATTTGAAAGAAAAAATTGCGTAGAAGACGTTTGTGGTTTTAGATTCGCAAAATTCCTCACAGATCGTCAGAAATATAGACGAGATTGAACGGAGAAAAAAAATCCACCTCTAAAAACGTATATGGCCCCCCATATAGTTTGAGTGGTCCTCCACATGTATTTATGGTGCGGGTACGTTTGAGAGATTTAGTTGGGGAAACAATTATTTATGTAAAAATTGTTCACCTTATAGGTATAAATACTTTCATACATAAGTATAAATACTTCATTATATATGTATTAATACTTTAGAAGAAAAAAAATGTGCTGGAGTTTTTGTAGTCACCCCATATAGTTATTGTAGTTATGGTAGTTATAGTGCGGGTACAGTGCTGGTACTGTAGTGCGGGTACTGTTATCAGCTTCCTAAATTTATGGGTTTGTTGGATGTCTAAGAGTAAGTGGTGGGTTGAAATGGACAGGTCCAAAGAGGCAACAAGGAATAATGAATGCATCTAATGAGATCTATCATATTCATGGTTACTTATCAACTGTGAATATATATTCTATACCAAATTGAAGTGGCTGGAACTGGAATGATCTTCTTTGCCCCTTGCATTCCTGGTGAGGTGTAACTTATTTGTTGAGATTAGAAGCGGTGTTACATTGCAATTTGTTAAATTAATAGTTATTTCACATTTTATAATTGAAATTTTAAATTATTATATTAATATCTGTAATTTATTTTTTAAGTGAGATGAAAATGAAAATGCTGTTACTAATCAACCACCAGTTAAGTTAGCAACATAGAATGCTTTGAAATGGGAATTTTTTTTATAAACCATAATTAATTTTTTTTTTTTCTATAAAACCAACATGATTACTTTTTTTTTTTACAAAAACCATAAGAACCGAAATGCCATTTCGATCCGTTATTTTTTTTTATTCCGGACCGAAATGATATTTCGGTCTGGTTCTCTTTTTGGATTTTCTGTGGTACTGGTTTCACAAGTTTTCATATGAGACGCTACAGAAAATTCAAAAAGGGGACCGGACCGAAATGATATTTCGGTTCTTATGGTTTTTGTAAAAAAAAAAATAATCATGTTGGTTTAGTAAAAACATTTTTTTTTTAATTATGGTTTATAAAAAAAATTCCTGAAATGGAGAAAGTGGCTGACTATGACCCTGACCAGTGAGTAGTGACTACACATTTTTATTCTCTTTCTTTGCACATATTTTGCTTTGAATGTGAACAGTCACAACTCACAACTCAGAAGCAGATAATGAGTGCATTAATTAATTGGCAACTTGGTCAACTCACTCTTAGTACTTGGTAGCCTGCACCTGCACTAAGTCTCAATCCTCTCCAGTTGTGTAAATACTTGCTTTTTGTTTGGAACCGCCCATTTAAGCTTAAGCACCCATATCATTATCATACCAGTGAACTGGAGAGGAACAATTCATTGCTCTTATCTTAGTGCTGTCATGACTCATGATCACTATCACTGAACAGTGGATTGCTGTTATCTTTCTTAACTAAGCTTTTCATGCAAGCTACGCGCATTATGAGAGAAATAGTAACTATTCAACATTGACGCAGCAGATTGCCAGATACTCAAACAAAAACTTCAACTTGTCTTTTTTTTTTAATAAAGTTAAATATTTAATTTTTGGAGGAATTTCATGTATACCCCTCACAAATCTCAAAAATTACATATGTCCCCTCTAGAATTCATACTATCACATTTACCCTCTAAATTTTTAAAAAAACTCACAAATTTATCCAATTTATTGACTTTTTTTATTAATGCTCATTTTAAATTTATAAACTACTCATTTTATTCTTTATTAAAAAATAAAAATATCTAGTCTTTTAATTGGTCGGTTTTGAGAGCAATTTGTTCATTTTCTTGTGATGTACACACAAGCATATGCCTAAATGTCATGTGTACAAGTCACTAGTAGAGAAATGAACCATTTGTACTTGAAAATCGATCAGTTAGAAGATGAAACTTTTCTTTTAAATAGACTACATACTTTTAATTTTTTTAATAAATGGAAAACTGAGTACTTTATAAATTTTTATAGAAAAGTCAACAAATTGCGTAAACTTGTAAGTTTTGAAGGTTAGAAGGTTGAGTATGATATTATGCATTTTATAGGGAGGTATACGTAATTTCGAGGTTTTTTAGGAGTACACATGAAATTCCTCCAATATATTAATACAAGTACGATGATTATAGCAAATTATAAATTGTATTATGGAAATTAATAATTTGAAAGTTTTCACTTGACAGCTACTGTCAAGCTTTCAAAAAAAATAAGTTTAACTTTTCCTAGAAAAAAACAGCGTGTATCTTTGAAAAACATCGTCAATTAAAGTACAACTCGGTAATATACAATATATGTTACGATAAAAAAAAAAAGAGTGAGTCAATGGTACTATGCATATTACAAGTTGGTCCGTAATACGGATTAATGTTTTCGTTTTCAAAATCCTAACAGTCGATCCAAACCGTTCAACATGATCCCCATATGAATATGTACTTATAGACTGAATTTTATATTTTTTAGAATTTTTTTACTATTTTTTTAAGATAGGTAGAAAATCACTTGATCTGAAAATTCTGGACCATCCAAAAACAATGATTTTCTACCTATCTTTAAAAATAGTAAACAAATTCTAAAAAATATAAAATTCGGTCAGCAAGTACATATTCATATGAAAATTATGTTGAACGGTTCGGATTGACTATTAGGATTTTGAAAACAAAAATATTGATCCGTATCACGGACCAAATCGTGCTATGCATAGTATCATACTACCATAGACTCACTCAAAAAAAAAAAAAAATTTAGAGGTTGGAGCCTGTGAATGTACAGTTAAGTTTTGTTGTCCAAATCGCTGCATTTAAAAAAAAATAGAGTTATTATTTTAATTTGAGCCATTTGATTTAAAACAAACGAATTGGATCAATCCGATTTATAATTCAAAGGATTCTTTTTCATAAATCCGGTCCATTTGTTTCAATCTTACGGTCCAATTTAAAATAGTACCATAAAAAAAATAGATGTACAAATCCTTGAGTTCGAAACATGAAGTTGTTAAATTTAAAAAATATAAATGCTTGCATGAATTTTAAAAAGGTTTGACATAGAAAAATAATTTTTTTTAATTTTACAATACAAATTACAATATTTTGTCAAAACACATGTTACAACAAATAGATTTAGTACCGAAACTTGTTATAATAAAACATATTTCAGTAGATATTCTGATATTAATTGTAGTGAACATTAGTAGGTTAAAAACATGTCAATTTTTAAAGGGTAGGCTCCTAAAACTAAAAGGCAATATATATATATATTACAATGACATAAATATATACATCACTTTTGGTGCTAAAAATTATAAGAGTAGAACTAGGGTGTGATGTGCTCACCAAACTCTTTGGTGAGCACAACTCTACATAAACTATCGGATTCACTTCAAACGAGATGAATCCAACCGTTGAAACCGATGTACTTTATGAGTGATGCGCGTACATGCAAAATTTTGAATTTTTTGAATTCATTTAGTCTCAAGTCAAGTGGTCAAAATTGATGAAAAATGAATGATCAAAATGAAGTTGTTTTAATGCATTCAAAAAATTCTCAATTTTGACCACTTGACTTGAGACTAAATGAATTCAAAAAATTCAAAATTTTGCATGTACGCGCATCACTCGTAAAGTACATCGGTTTCAACGGTTGGATTCATCTCGTTTGAATTGAATCCGATAGTTTATGTAGAGTTGTGCTCACCAAAGAATTTGATGAGCACATCACACCTAGTTCTACTCAAATTATAATATCTCCATACGGGAGATAACATTAATAATTACGAAGATTCATGGTTTGGTGGCACGTGGATTGTATATCGTTTTCATTTTGACTAAACCAACAACAACTAATGTATAATGTATAATGTATGTCAAATCGAAATTTGGTAAGTATATATATATAATCATGCATAATTGCATTCCCCAATTATAAACTAGCTAGACGAATTAATATATGATCACGCGTATACAGATTAGTACATGTTGTCTTTCTCACTGAATCAAAGATTGATTGATTGTCAGGTTCAGTTCAGGTATATATTATACCAGTCATATAATAGTTGAGCAATACTTTTTTTTTTTTTGAAATATTGGAGTTGACGAGTTGAGCAATACGTACTTAGTGCGATTAAAGAGACGACTGAATGCGCGTTTAATTTCGCTTGTTCTCATCGATGTATATATATATATATATTTGATTCCGTTTCTTTTTCTTTCGTCAGGATAGTTAATTAAGTCAAAAAATCAATTGAGACATGCATGCATGCATATTCCGAGATATACGATCGAGGCCATGAAATGAAGAAACGTACGCTTAAATTAAGATGATCAACAGATTCTTGAGTTGTGAAATTGCATAACACACAAAAAAAAAAATATTTTGGGGCTTTTGATAGAAAAACGCCGATCTAAACCTAACAAAAAGTGAAAGGAAACATAGAATATTTATAGGAAATCGTACAATATAATAAATACTTTCTTGCACGAGTGAGGTTACGAAACCATGCATCGCGTGAATTTATTCATACTACAAATTAATATTGTTATTAAATAATCCATCTAAATCATTCAACATGATTTTCATACAAAATATACTTACAGCCTAAAATTTACATTTTTTTTTTAGAATTTTCTTACTATATATTTTTATATAGATACAAAATCATTACATTCACTTTAGATCAAACGATTTTCAATCTATTTTTATTCTATAAAATATAAAATTTGATCTACAAGTATATTTTTATATAGAGATCATGTAAACCGGTTTAGATCAATTGTTTGCATTTTGAAAATAAAAATATTTATTTATAGTACTACGGTCCAATATGAGTTATGCATAGTACCATATATATATATAGTCTCACTCTTCTCACATCACAACTTTAGTGGAGGATCTTGGACAAACGCAAAAAAAAATGATTAGTTATTTTTTTTTTAGGAATACTAATATTTAAAAATCTAAAAGTTGGAGAACAGTATTTAAAACATGTGTTTAGACTACCTTCGCATCTCATATTTGTAAATTTTTTAATTGATATCTGAATGCATGTGATCGGAAAGCATGTATAGTGTGTCAGATCTTTAAAATTGGAAACATTAGTTAATTAGCAGATTAGAGATGTGTGAGGAATGAGGGATTGAGGGCCCATCAATGTGGATCCGTATCCTCTGCATTAACTCAAAAGGGAATCTTTTGAGTTAATGAATTTCAGCCGTCTGATTTTAAACAGAGCCAATTCGGCCCATATCTATAACATAGGGGCCCTTTAATATTAGTGCAGATCTAATTCGCACGAATCATAAAACAGATCGAACAGTCGAGATTCATTAACACAAAAGATTCTCTTTTGAGTTAATGCAGAGGATATGAATTTCATCAATGTACACTTATTTTATTTATGATAATAGAAATCTATGTCAGCTATTTATTATATATCGATCGCCCATGATAATGATTGCATGATATATATGTAGCATTTAATTAAAAAGGATTTTTAATGACGTCATTAAGTATTATATATTTTCTTATAATTAATCAGATTGTTTTAGATCGGACAATCTAAATAAAATATATCATATAATCTAAGACATCGAAAATAACAGGAGATCAGGAGAAACGAAGATAGAATGATCGATAGAACTATATATATATAATGCATTAAATGCGCTATTAGTAGCATGCATAGCCTCACTCAATACTTTTTGTATGAGCTAGATATACATATTTGTAGCCGATTTGGTGGTTTCAATCAGATATTAAAATGAAAACTGGTTAACCGACAATTTGAGCAGGGAGCCAGGGAGCCGACATTTTTATTAATACCCTCAGTGCATAAAAAATTATTAAAAATAACCACCGGCCCAAATCTTTATTAAAAATATCCATACCGGCCAATTATTGGCCGGATCCGATTAAAACGCCCTACCGGCCAATAATTGGCCGGTTCCGAGGTTAATTGATTTTGAACGGCCAATAATCTGCACGAATCTCAAAGCAGCCCAATTCCTTTTAAAACTCCCTTCCTCTCCTCTCTTTCCCTGCCGCTGCCGCCTCTCCTCTCTTTCCCTGCCGCTGCCGCCTCTCCTCTCTTTCCCTGCCGCCTCTCCTCTCCCCTGCCGTGCCCTCTCCTCTCTTTCCCTTCCTCTCCTCTCTTTCCCTGCCGGCCCTCTCCTCTCTTCCCTGCCGTGCCTCTGTTGGCCTCCTTGCGCTGCTGTGTGGCCAGTCCTGTTGGTGTGTGTTGCTGATTTTGCTTGACCCGCTCGATTTGGGTGCTGACCTGGTTCGCTGTTTTTGTTGCCTTCCCTCTCCATTCGGGTAATTGTTGGAACCCTCTGGTGCCTTGTTTTGCTGTGTAATGCCCGGTTTTGCTGTGCTATTTCTGGTGCCTTGTTTTGATTTTGCTGGTACACTGGTACACCGTACCAGTACTGTTGTGCTTGGGTGCTGCTGTGAAGCTGGGCCTATTCTGGTTTGATTTCCTTGCTGGTCTTGTGGCCTTGCGTTGGCTTTTCTGGTTGGTACCTGTTGGTGGAGGTTTGCCTGTTTTGTTGTTCCTTTGGGTGAGCCTAGTACTTACCTTGGACTTGTGTTCTGTGGTGGCCTTGCCTTGCGATATGTGAACTATAAGAGTTGCTGGTACCAGCCCAGTGTAGCCACTGGTACCAAACTTGAAATGACAGGGACCTTGTTGAGAAAATTTGAAATATTTTGAGTATTGGTGCATGAACTGAGCCCTTGCGTAAAATAGAATATGATATGGACTTAATTGCAAAAGTTTGGATTTTTGCTAATTGGATATGGGCCTTTCTTATTGGGCCGTGGCTGTTGGAAATTAAAAAGGAGGCCGAAATTGATTAAAAGGAATAAAAAGGAAGATTTAAAAGTGGGTTTTTGCAAAGGCATAAGTGAAATAAAATTGGATAAATTACTTCGGGTCTCGAGCTTCCATTTGGTTGGCCGTACCACCTTTCTTTTCCACAGTTCTGTACCAGGTTGTCAGCAACATGCTGCATGCAAAACCTGTGCACAAAGAGCTCTGGAGGCCATCCGTATTCTTCGGTCAGTGCAGCTTTGATCCCCTTGTGCTGGTCTGATATAACACAGACGAATTGATTATATCCGAGCACTTCATTCCTCAACCATTGCAGGAAGAAACCCCAATTCTCGGCGTTTTCCTTGTGCACGATTGCAAATGCTAGAGGCAGCAGTTGGTTCTCGGCATCATAGGCACAAGCTATCATGAGCCTCCCCTCGTACCGCCCTGACAAGAAGCACGCATCTATGCTGATCACCGGTCTCAAGAACCGGAACGCCGCAATGCATGGACCAAAAGCCCAGGCAACGGCCCTGAACTGAACTTGCCCTTCCTTTGTTACTCCTGTGTCTTTGTCTCGTATCGGACTGGTCAGAAAATGGTACTTTGATCCGGGATTCTTGACGCAAATCGCCATCAATAGTGGTCTCAGCAAGCCGTACGATTCCTCCCAACCCCCAAATTCTCGGGCTATTGCAAGCTCACGACCCCTCCACAGTCGGTTGTATTTCGGGGTGACTTTGTCATACACAGCCATAACACAGTTTGCCACCGACTGGATGCTCATACAGGGGTCAGTCTTAATGCTGTTCCCAATGACATCGGCAATGATTGATGCCGTCAGACATCCATTGTCGATCCTTGTATACTCAGTCCTGCATGTGTGAGGCTTGTCTTGCATCGTTATAACCCATGCATCTCCATATCCCGATGCTTTTCCCTTGAGTTCGTAACCACAACGCCGGTCTTTGCACACCACATGAATCCGGCGGGTGTCACTCCTACTCATTCTTATCTCCTGATTCTTGTGGACATGGTGCTCCCTAATCTTCTTCATTAATTCATCCTTGCTTTTAAAATATTGGTTTGCGGCCAGCTCACCCGTGCGCTCGATTCGTGGCCCATAGGAACCAGTATCTGCTTCTCTGAACCGAGATACATCATTGAAGTCTGGGAACGGGTGCGTATCACTCCGCCCGCTGAGCAAGAGCTGCTCCGAATGGGCCCTTCAGCTGTGTCAACTGGACCGTCTTCACCACATCCATCTATGTGATCAGAGTCCCAGTCATGTCCATCATACTCATCCCCACTTTGCAAGCGTTCATCCGGGATATCATTGATATTTTCAAAATCCGACCCAACTTCATCGTGTACTGGGCCTGGGAATGGTAAAGGCTCCTCATGCACGGGTCTAGGTGGGGAACAAATTCGGAGTATTGGTTGAGGTCGTGGTTGCGACGGAGTTAGATAGTAGTTTTCCGGGTTAGTAGTTGGATAGTATGTTTCTTGGTAAGTAGGGGGGTAGTTCGTTTCTGGGTAAGTAGGGTGATAGTTCGTTTCTGGGTAAGTAGGGTGATAGTTCGTTTCTGGGTAAATAGGGTGATAGTTCGTTTCTGGGTAAATAGGTGGATAAGCTTGAACTGAACTTAGGGTATTAATAAAAATGTCGGGCCAGGGAGCCGAGATTTTTATTTTTACCCAAAAACAACATTATTTTAATATAAATAACCAAGTTCCGAAAAAAAAATTATTTGTACTCAAACCATAAATAATATTTACGGTTTGAATTTTTTTTTTTAAATCATTTTTTGGCTATAAAACGGGAGTTAGCCTCAGAGAAAGAGAGAGAGAAAGAGAGGAACAGAGAAAGAAGAAGAAGGAGAAGGGAGGAGGAAGAAGAAAGAGAGGAAGGAAGGACTCCGAGAAGGAGAAGTCTTCTGAATCAGGTATTTTTTTTTGTAACTTTTCACATACGTATTTACTGTTCACATACGTATGTACTATTCATTACTGTTCACATACGTATTTACTGTTCATATACGTATGTACTGTTCATTACTGTTCACATACATATTTACTGTTCATATACGTATGTACTGTTCATATACGTATTTACTGTTCATTAATGTTCATATACGTATTTACTGTTCATTACTGTTCATATATGAATGTACTGTTCATTTACGTATCTACTGTTCATGTACCATTCATATACGTATTTGCTGATCATGTACGTATCTACTGTTCAAGTTCATATATGACTATTCACAACTGTTCATGATTGAAATCAGTAAACTGACAAAATATTTACCATTTACAAATGTAGTTTATTGGCCATGCCTATTGGAATTTCAATACATTTTGGAGGGAAATTCATTTTTGACCAGAATAGGGCACGTTACTCCAAACCTCCAGTAAATACGTATTGGGTTGATGAAAATTTATCATTCGAGCAGTTGCAATCGCTTATTTATGAAGCGAGCGGCTACAATAGAAATCGCTGGGAATTAGAAATAATGGCCCGAGTAGTCCACGCAGGAAAGTATGTCAGAATCGCATTAGGAGATGACGGGGCATTGAGAGGCCTGATCGCGTAGGTTTTGAGGTCTGGCGAATCATTATTGGAAGTTTTTGCATGCAGAATTCGCGGAGAGTCAAGGGCCGGAAGTTCATGCCAAAATTCGGTTGCAGAAAATTATCAAGCAAATAATGAACCATACACTCCTTTTATCCCAATGCCTGTACTAGAACCGGAACCAGAAACATACATTAATTCACCCCAATCTTCACCTTTTGTCCCACCACGAGTACAATCTCCCCCTTTTATCCCACCTATATCCGTGTATGAAGGTCCTTCATCCTTACCTGGGCCTGAACCAAATCCTCACCCTAGACCGCCACCGGTACAGGAAGATCCAAACGAGTCAGAATTTGAATTTATGAACAAGGTACAGGAGGAGAATCTGCAAACTGGAGATGAATGGGGGAAAGGAGACTGGGACATTAATGATGAAGGAGATGAAGAAGATGAAGAAGAATACACACAGCCCACTGTGAGGCAAAATAGGGAGAATATGCCGTTAAGTGGCCGTTCTGATACTCACCCGTTTGTAAACTTCAATGACACATCTGCTTTTCGAGAAGCAGATGTTTCTTACTATGGTCGTCGGGTTGAATACAAGAGTGAGCTCGCAAAAGGACAATACTTCGTAAGTAAAAAACAACTGACGAAAAAGATCAGAGAGTACCATGTTGACAAGAACAAGGAGATATATACGAAAAGAAGTGACACATCCCGGCTGGAAATTAGATGCAGCACTCCGGGTTGTCGTTTCAAACTGAAGGCAAGAGCAACAAATGCTGGAGATACATGGATGATAACTGAGCAAGACACGCCTCACACATGTACGTCTGAGTACACCAGGACCGACCATGCACAACTTCAGCATTTCGAGGTGCAAAGTAGGGCTCGGACGCACAACTTCAGCATTTCGAGCAATTTTTGAGAGATGATATCTCACAATCTGTTTCGAGATTTTGCATGAAACTTCACAGTCTTGTTCTACGAAGTCAAGACTGCATGTTGGAAAATTTTCATGATTTTTGAAGGTGCTTTGCTATGTTAAAACCGTATTTATACTTATCGTATTGTTGTTCTTAATTTTATTCTGTTTTGAGTTTTTTTTGTGTTTTATATTTTTTTTTTTTGGATGTTATTTTTTGTTGTTGTGTAACATAATAAATAATACCATGAAATGATAAAAATATATAACATACCTCCAACCATATCATAATAAAACATAACGAAAGTACACTACACTAAAAAATAAACTGCAAAACTAAACTAAAACATAATAAAGGATAACATAGCTAAACTGAACTAAAACTACCAAAAAAACCCTCTATCAACGGTACTGCGAAGGGGTGTATCGGTGAGGTGGTCTACCCCTATTTTCCCTACTGAAATTTCAGCCCTCCCAATCGTGAGCTCTCGGTGGATACGGCTGACGCGGTGACGGGGAGGCGGCTGTATCCCACGGATCAGCTGGAGCCAAATCGGCAAGGCTGAAAGTCAAGCTCTCATCCTGCACAGACTGGATCTCTGGAGACTCATGCTGCTCAGGCGGTGGCGGCATGTAAGCAGGACCCTGCACGGATACCAATATTTTAGTAAATTTGAACTATCTCTACTTAAAATAAAGGAATAAATAAAATAAAGAATCACATACCGGGGGAAGAAATGGACGTCCGTGCTCGTCACGGTAGGCATGCCAACCGGCCATGCGCAATACCCAATGATGATAATCCCAGTCTGGCTGCTTTGAGGGCTCTGGTGGCATCTCACTGTTCAGAACAGGTGGCGCGTCAGGCTCATTCGATTGTACTGCGTGCCAATCAATATTCTCTCCGGCGTCTCGTAGCATGGTGACCAGCTTTGCCTCGTGGCCGTGGTCCTCAATGCATGGGGCAACCAAGTGCAACATCGCATGCCCGACCGCTCTGTAGCCACGTTTTTCAAGACAAATGATTGAACGCGCGGCACCTTTAAGCGCTACCAGCAGCTAAAAAAATAAAACAAGGTTAGTTTTAAAAAAAAGGCTACGAAAAAGGTTCATACTGTTTGCAAAATGCGTTCTTGTAGGTGCATTACCTGGCGAGCACCTTTTCGGCCAGTGGGGGTATAACCATCATCGTCGAAGATCATCGAGCGAAGAAAACTCGCCGTAATCTCCCTCTATATACACCGAAGCCATGCCGACACGCAGGTACCAAGCCTGATATCTCAATAGGGGATCTCCCTGGAACTGCATCGCATCAACCTCCGACATCTGCCATAAGTTGGCACTCATATTCGCTGCCTTGTTGTAGTGCTCCAAGTGATACTCACTCCAATCTCTATCCCAGTGATTACTGTGTCTTATCCTGTAATTCATATGTTAGTTGCAATTTAGAGCCAAGAACATAACGCTAAGTACAAAAATGCTAAAAAGAACATAACTTACCCGTGTAGACTCATGATCACAGATCTCGAAATGTCTGGATCTGCGGGGATGACTACAGGAAAATCAAACTGACGGAGCACCCGGTCTGGATAGTGGTGCTCCACTATCCAGAAGCACACCAGCGGACCCCTGTAGAGCCACATCTGATGATCATCCGCTACAATCTGCGGCAGCCTCCACTCAGTGTATAGCTCATGGTACGGAGTCCAGTTCACCTGCGTCTCACCCAGACTCTGAATTTGAGATCGGACCAACCTGATACCTACTGGCTTTCCGTGAGGGTTGTCCTTGTACAAATGATATCCGTACCATTTCATGCCAAATGCCTGTCGACTCCCGCTTTCAGGCGCTCCCCTGATAGACCTAAATTATATACATATTCGATCCGATTTTTATTACGAAATAACATCAAATATCTTGTATTTTGAACATAAAGGGAATATAATACACCTAGAATCAAGTTACTGCGTTTGCTCAGCTTTAATTTGCAGGAAATGAAGAAAAATGAAGAAAAACGAAGAAAAATGCCTAGTGCGGACGCACAGATTGCAATACGGCCGCACTAAGTACTTAGAAGGATTTTTGGACACGCGCCAATTTGAAAAATGTATAATGAGCTGTGCATCAAAATCCGTGCGGACGCACGAATATCGATGCAGACGCACAGGAAAAATCCGAGCCTAATGCGGACGCAGTGAGAACCAGCGCGGACGCACTGTAGCAGCACGGATTAATGTTCCTCAAATTCTAGGGTTTTTACACTGCCTAGCGGGATATTTAATACACATAATTCAAGACGAAAATCAATATTTATTCTAAGAAAGCCTAAGAATGGTTTATAACTTGTGTTAGCCTATGAACAAATATTGATATAAATACTTTGGGTGAACGGATTAATGTTCCTCCGTTGTTAGGGCTGTCACTCACCTAATCGGGATTTTTAATACACATAATTCAAAGTATATATCAATATTTATTCTAAGGTGTCCTAATTAGGTTGTGATTTCTTCCCATCCTCCTAACCTTAATTTCTGAAAATCCGGTTTAGATATCAAATTTTTAGTAAGATAAACTAAATCCTAAGATATATATTTATGATTTCAATTAGTACTTCCTTATCTTGACCAATGCCGGAATTTAATAAACTACAGCGGAAAGACAAGACATAGCATGATTTCAAGCTACTTCAATTTACTAACCCTAACCAGGTGAACTATAAGTCAAGTACTAATGAAATTCATAAAGAATAATTCACAGAAATTAACATCAAATCAAACAATCATAATAAAAACAAAGATCCGAGTAAGATAAAATTAAACAAGTTCATGCTTAAAGACCTAAACCCCTAGAGAGGAAGACTAGCCTCTCATGGAGATGCAAGTATTCAACAAAAGATTAAAACAAAACACGGCTAAAACAAAGAGAAATTAAATAGAGAAATAGTTTACACCCTTCTCTAGATGAAGAACCTTGATCTTGCCTTTGTTTGCTGTGAACTTCCCTTCTTCTTCCTTGATTCGCCTCCAAAAGATTGATGGTAAAGAAGATTGTAGGTGGATTGGTAGTCGATGATCTTGGAAGAGAAAGTTCTAGCCCTTTTATAGGAGAAGTACTGCTTAATCTGGAGTCAATGGACGTGGGAAGTCATTAGATACTTGCTCCACAAGTTTCCCCACGTTGTGCATTCTAATTTTGGCCCTTGGAACACGGCCAGGAGTGCCGAAAATAGAAAAATCGTCGAAAACGCTGTTTTTAGGCTGAATGTGACCTTAGTGCGTCCGCACGGGATTTTACATACCGAATTTGGATTTCTTTCCTTCATGAAAGTTGTAGATCTTATTGTCCTGGTTCCGTCAAGCTTTGATTCACCCAAATCGGAGGTCGTATGACCAAGTTATGGCCAAAATACGAACTGTGTGTCGGAAGCTGAAATTTCAATGCGGCCAGAGTGCGTCCGCACGGAACCTTAGTGCGTCCGCACTCAGCTCGGACTTTTCTGGCTTGCTCTGAAATGTGCTGAATTAGTCTAAGTCCCAGATGTGTCCGCACTGGACCTTAGTGCGTCCGCACTGACTTTCAAGTTCAGGCGCTAATTTTGCGTGCTGCTACAGTGCGTCCGCACTGGTTCTCACTGCGTCCGCATTAGGCTCGGATTTTTCCTGTGCGGCCGCATCGATATCCGTGCTTACGCACGGATTTTGATGCACAGCTCATTATACATTTTTCAAATTGGCGCGTGTCCAAAAATCCTTCTAAGTACTTAGTGCGGCCGTATTGCAATCTGTGCGTCCGCACTAGGCATTTTTCTTCATTTTTCTTCATTTCCTGCAAATTAAAGCTGAGCAAACGCAGTAACTTGATTCTAGGTGTATTCTATTCCCTTTATGTTCAAAATACAAGATATTTGATGTTATTTCGTAATAAAAATCAGATCGAATATGTATATAATTTAGGTCTATCATCCCCATGGATCCTCGTTCGGCTCAGGTACCCCCACCGGCAGCCGTGACCATGACCAATGCTGCAGTAGTAGCACCGGCCCGTAGATTTGTTTAGTTTTCCGCTATATTTTGAAGAATATTAGCCGTCAGGGATAAGTTAAATAATTAAAATAAGACAGCAAGTGCATGACAAGGTAGATAATTAAAATAAGACAAAAATAACATACTCACCTTGCAACCGTGACACAAGTTGGAGTAAAGATGTGCTAGGACAGCCCCACACAAGTTGTACCTGCAGCTCGACGGCTGAAGGTCTCGCAGCAGCTCTAGATACATCATCGGGATGGTATCACCAGTTGAATCAGCAAACATGACAGAACCAAATAGGTCCATCACGAATCCCCGTGTGTATCTGTAATATCGAAATTACAGAGCAACTCATTTTTCCGCATGAAATAGAGTACAAAATAAATGTAATATGAATAGTTTGTATGAGTACCTCTCAATCTCGAGCTGAGTGAAATCCATACCCAGACCTCTCGTAAACATAGCTCGCAGCTTCTTCTTGTCCAGACAGTACTTGGAGTCCCCCCCATTGCCACGTATATTTGGCTCCGCTCCTAACAACTCCGCGAGCATGTAATTAATTGTGATGTCATCTGGATCTGTGGGGTCAGATATGCCACCAACAGGCACGCCCTGGATAGGCAGACCCCATAGAGCACTGACGTCCTGGAGAGTCACTGTCATCTCTCCAAAAGGTAAGTGGAACGTGTGCGTCTCGGGGCGCCATCGCTCCACTAGTCCTGCAATGAGGGATGCATTAATGGCCTTACTCTCCGACTCTAGAATTTCGACCAAATGTTGCACCCCCAAATTTTGCAAATATGGCTCCATCTGCGAGTAGTACTGGAAGTCATAATGCCGACTCTTGGCAGTTATAATTGCCTCACTCTGCGTTGGAAAAAGTAAACAACATGAAAATCTAAAAATACAAAAACTCAACAAAATTTAAACTTTAAAAAAAAAAATTCAAGTACCTCTCTAGATGCTTCTGAGACTCGGTGCTCATCGTGAGGCATCCATAATAAAGGACTGAAATGGTTCTTGCTGTCTTCGGGAATGGGCTCATCAACCGGGTCGGCTGCGGGTGGTCTCCTATGCCGTCCCCTAGCCATCCTACGTTAATAGTTAATAGTATAATTATTAGAATGATTTTTCTAAGAATAATTTATGCATATCAGCATCTATACTTTCTATAATCATTTCTCAAGTATTTTTTTTTGCGTGATTCTTACTGTTTATGTCATACTATAATTTTATTATCAAAGAGCTAAATTTATTTTTTCAAAATATTAATCTAAAAAATTGGACAGTAAAAAAAATTTTAGTTCAACACATTTAAGTTATACTGTTATATACCAATTTCTAACAACATAAAAAACTGTAGAAATAAATAGCTTCATTTAAATATCAACCTTAAAGAACCGACAAAATCAATACTCATCTCCCGTCCTAAGAAATTGAAAAGGAACCGACATTTATAAAAATGAAAGATAAAGACAGAATCATTTAATAGTTATGTTAAATTAGATAATTAATTATCCGTTCTTTTTTTTGAAAAAAAATAATAAGATTAACTTTCTTCTTTAGAAATTAACGTATTTTTATTTTTATTTTCTCGTCTATTTATTCAAAAAAAAATATTATATTCACAATTTTTTTGTCATTCTTAAAAATTAATATATGACATGTGCAATAAATTTAAAACAATGCAACTCTTCCATATTTATTTCCATGAATTTTTATGAGTGTGATTAAAATGCTATGTTGTTTTTGTGTTAATCACGTCTGACATCCTCATCTTTGTTTTCAAAGTCCGAACTGTTTATCCAAACAGTTCAACATGATTTGTATGTTATAATCTGGTTGAAAACCAAATTTTACAATTTTTTAGTTTATTATTTTCTAAATAGATACTAATATTGTTATTTTTTAGAAGAGTACAAGATTTTGAGAAAATATAAAATTGGGTCTCCAGATTTTGTTTCACTGTTCAGAAGATAATTAAAAGTTTTGTAAATGAGGAACAATGGAACTACTCAAAGAATGTGTACAATACATTCCGAAATTTTTAAATATAGCACAGCTCCAAAAAAAATAAACCAAAACGGCACCGTTTCGTCACAATTCCAAAATTAGCACGGCCGCAGATCAGCTGAGCGGCCCCATTTACTGGGGACCGCAGATCAGCTGAGCGGCCCCTGAAATGGGGCCGCATATTGGCTGAGCGGCCCAGGGGGCCGCATATTGGCTGAGCGGCCCCAGGGGCCGCATATTGGCTGAGCGGCCCTCCCTTTTTTTTTTAATATCGGAAATGCTGTTATTTTTTTTTATGATTGTGTTATAAAAATAATTGTATTTGTATTGTAGTTTGAAATGTTGTTTAAATTTATGTATTTTGGTGCAAGTTATTTTAGAAATGTCGTTCGTTTGAAATATTTTATATACGTTGTGTGGTTCAAATATTTTTTTTGTACGAGGAGATAGTGATATAATGAACAAAATAAATAAATAACCAAAACAAATAATAAACTAACAAAAAAAATAAGAGACATAATATAACAAATAAATCCAGTATCTGACATAGTCTACGAATATAATTAAAACTAAATAAACATCCAGTCCATTGGTACGGCTCTCAGCCTACGAATATAATTAACTACCTCGTGCATCTCGAGCAGCTCTGTTCTGTCTTTCCATTGTATCTCGGCCGGCTTGGTGTCCTCTTCTCCTACGATGTAGTACATCCATCCACATCGGAATCCTGTTGTGTTTTCTTCTGCCCAAAGAAATATTTTTATCTTCTGGAACAAGTACAGGGCCCTCGTTTGCAGGCCATTCCGACTGATTTTCATAGACATGCCATTCAGCACTCCATGTGTTGATCAGTGTCCGGATGTGGTAGTAGTGACTAACAAAGCAGCCAGGGTCGATGCCTCGGAGACGGCACACAGACACAACATGAGAACACGGTATTCTGTCCAATTGAGGCTTTTGGCATGTGCATTCCACCGTGTGATCATCCCTGATGTGAACCGTGTATTTGAAATTAGCCTTGGTAAACCGGCCAGAATCGTCAGGTATGTAAGAGTGAACTCTCTCTTGTGTAGAGGTTACCTCGAACTCGTTGTTGTGGCCAAACCCCCCAAGCGTCTTCATAGTATTGGACCTCTCGAACCGGTGGTTAATAAGCTAAGAAAAATTAAAAAATAATGAAGAAGTCAGATCTTTTTAACAAAGTTACTAAAAAATTATGAAAAAAAAACTATAAATAAAAGTACCTCATGCACACGACACGAGAACTGTTGACCAAGACTGGCTTCATTTAGCGCTTTGGCCCTTCTTTGCGCAAACCATGTGAGACATTTGTAAAATGTGTCTTCAATTATTGCTGCCACCGGTAACCTACGAGATGACCTGAAAACATTATTTAGCGACTCGGAACCGTTTGTAGTCATAATTCCCCAACGGTAACCGCCGTCCAGTGCTTGGAATATCTTCCATGGTTTCGGACACTCGTTCTCGTCTTGATCCAAATACTTACCCACACCGTCCAGCCAATTGAGAGCGCGGTCACATACATCCCCCATTGCTTGCATTCCTTGCTCGTATCTCCTCATCTTTCTCTTAGCCACACATATCCTAAAAAACTTGATTGCCGCCTCACTACAACCGTTCTTCTTCATGTTCTCGGCTATGTGAGTAGCACAAAGACGGTGAACACATTGATCCTCATCCTCATCGTTCCACCCCAAATCATCTTGTCTGAACACCTTCTTTATACCTTTGCCCCTATCAGTTATTACACACATGAATCTGGAGCGAATTACATTGCGGCGCAACCATTTCATGAACCACGCACAATCTTCGAAACTCTCTGATTCTACCAGTGAAAAAGCCAACGGGAGAAGCTGGTTTTCTGCATCGTACCCGGTTGCAATCAACAACTTGCCTGTATTAAAATAATCAAATTAAGTAAAGATAAAAAAATCAAATTAAGTAAAGATAAAAAAAACTTAGTTACCTTTGTACCGGCCTGACAGAAAACATGCATCAACGGTGATGACTGGTCTGATGTGTTGAAAAGCTGCAATGCACGGTCCAAATGCCCAAGCCGCCCTATGGAAATACCTCCATGGTCCTGGTTCACCGGTGGGAAATGAGGTCACCTCAAACAATGTTTCTGTCAATAAATTAAAAAAATAAGTTCAATTGTTGATTTTATTACAATGACGTAAAAAAAATAAGTGTCAATTTAGTACCTGGGTTCTTTCTCTTGATTGCCTCCAACAACGGAACTATAAGAGAGTACGACCCCTCCCAACTACCAAACTGGCGGGCAATTGCCAACTCACGGCCACGCCACAGTTTGTTGTACGCCGGTATCTGACCGTTGTATCTTTCAGCAACAGCGATCCTTACTGTGTTGATACTCAAATCAACGTCGTTCCTCATGTGAGCCGATATGCAATCGGCAACCATACTAGCCGACAACTGTGCATGATCAATTCTTGTCGCATCCGCGTGACATGAATGTTGTGTTGGGCACTTCGAAATACGCCATTGTGTACCGTAACCAGTGGCCTTTGCGAGTATGTACCAGCCACACCTACTGTCACTGCACTTGAACCTCATTCTGGTGGTATTACTATGCGTATTCCTTATCTCTTTGTTGCAAACTATGTGAAACCTGGCAATTGCGCTCTTCATGGCCTCTTTTGAGTCATATATTTGACCCTCAGACAGTTCATTCTCAAACACTTCCCTCCTTCCAAACAAACTCGAATTTGCGGGCTGAAACCCTGATGTGTCATTGAAAGCTGAACACGGGTGCTGAAACCCGCGATCCATTATCCGAAAACCACTATCCATTACGAAAGTCCTCGGCCGTCCAAGCACAGGCCCGGTATCTTCCTCGTCACTATGATCGCCCGTACCCTCAGGATTGTCATCACCCCAATTTTCCTCTGCCTCTTGTAATTCTGAATCCTCTGATTCAGCACTTTCATCTGGATCACAAGATTGACCCCAATGAGCGCTCCGACTAGATGAAGGCTGGTCGGTCCGGGTGGGGGCCCGACGGGAGGGCCGACTACTGGACGGCCGATCTCTCTGAACTGGGGCTCGACTACTGGACGGTTGGTCAATTTGGACAGGGGCCGGACTAGAGCCGGATGAGTTACCCCGACCCCGACCCTGAATTAACCTCATAGCTGGGTTGGTACGCCGGACTCTAGTAACCTCCACATATAGATCGATTATCTTGTATGTACCCCCAGAAAAACTCATAGTTTGGTTGTACAATACCTGCCAGACTCCCTCATTCTGGATTGGAAAGAGTTGGAACCAGGTTTGTGCTGAACTAGTCGGCATACTAATCTTGGCCTCAATTTTAAGGTCATACTGGCCCTGATCCAATCCCAAGTTCTGACATATACTCGATTTAAGCCCCACATAATCAGTACCCGGTAAAACCGGAATCACAGTAACAGGTCCGATACTATAATAAACCCCATTAGGACCTGTTAGAACATCACCACCAGTATAAATTGATACCATAAGAGCCATTTTGAATCCAATACACAAGAAACCTAAAATTAAAAATTAACTAAATTAATTATTAATCTACTGAAAATAAAAAAAAATGAAAAAAAAAAGAGAGAAAAAAACTTACAGGAGAAGCTCTTGTCCAGGAGAGAGAGGGGATCAGAGTGTGAAATGAATTTCTCTCTCCTGGATCGGAATAAGAAGGGAAGGGGCCGCTCAGCCAATATGCGGCCCCTGGGGCCGCTCAGCCAATATGCGGCCCCTGGGGCCGCTCAGCCAATATGCGGCCCCATTTCAGGGGCCGCTCAGCTGATCTGCGGTCCCCAGTAAATGGGGCCGCTCAGCTGATCTGCGGCCGTGCTAATTTTGGAATTGTGACGAAACGGTGCCGTTTTGGTTTATTTTTTTTGGAGCTGTGCTATATTTAAAAATTTCGGCAATACATTATATGAGTAAATTAAAATTTGGTTAAAATCTGAAACATTTAAACTATTTTATCAAGCATAGAAAATTTGATTAAAATCTAGAACATCTATTTACACATTCTTTGTGAATTTACAAACAATGAAATTTTCCGATTCACAGTAAATTCTTTTGGAAAACTATTTTTTTTGTAAATTTTAATTAATTCAAACTTTTTAATTAGCAAAAAAATTGCAAAACTTATTGGAGTAAATTCAATTTAGTCAGTGATTAAAACTTTTAATTATCATCTGTTTTTTTAACTATTTAATTTTGGATGAATTTAATTATTTACACTAAATTGTGTGTGTTCTTTTGAAGAAAATGAATACATTACATGAAAAAAATTACATAAAAAAATAATATTTAAATCTTTACCTACAATAAATATTTAAAACAATCGATCAATCGCTCGGGAAAATCAACAACCCGATACGATTCAACGAGGTATTTCGCAACACTAATTCGTGCCAATAACCCTAACCCTAAACTCTAATCCTAAACCCTAATCAAATTTTAATCGAAATACCTTTTGAAGAAAATGAATACATTACATGAAAAAAATTACATAAAGAAATAATATTTAAATCTTTACCTACAATAAATATTTAAAACAATCGATCAATCGCTCGGGAAAATCAACAACCCGATACGATTCAACGAGGTATTTCGCAATACCAATTCGTGCCAATAACCCTAACCCTAAACTCTAATCCTAAACCCTAATCAAATTTTAATCGAAATACCTTTTGAAGAAAATGAATACATTACATGAAAAAAATTACATAAAAAGATAATATTTAAATCTTTACCTACAATAAATATTTAAAACAATCGATCAATCGCTCGGGAAAATCAACAACCCGATACGATTCAACAAGGTATTTCGCAACACCAATTCGTGCCAATAACCCTAACCCTAAACTCTAATCCGAAACCCTAATCAAATTTTAATCGAAATACGAAAACTTACCAGAAAGAGGTGGCAGCGGTGGAGGAAGAGGTGGCAGCCGGTGAAGGAGGAAGAGGTGGCAGCGGAGGGGAGAGGGTGGCGGCGAGGGAGAGGGGGTCACCGCCGGTCTTCGGGCGGAGGGGCGGAGGCGCGGAGTGCTCTTTTTTTTTGTTCTGGCGGAGAGGCAGAGAGAGAGAGTTCACGGGCGGGTTTTCAAAAAACAAAATCCGATTTCAAACTGTAAATATTATTTACGGTTTGGATACAAATAGAATTTTTTTCGGTTAATTATATTAAATTAATTTTTTTTTTGGGTAAAAATAAAAATCTCGGGCCAGGGAGGGTTTTTAGTTTTTAGTTTTTAGAAAAGAAAAAAATAATAAATTTGGCATATTAAATTAGTGTAAAAGGCTAGCAGCTAGAGGTAGGACGAACCGACGAATGATTAGATAATCTAAGATTCTAAGTTCCTTGTTATTTATTAATTATTATAGACACGTCACCGGCGTGGAACTGCTGCTAGCACTAGCACTAGCAAAGTAGCAATACTTAACGAACTTTTCCTTTTATTTCTCAGTTCTCAGTTCTCACACAACGGTTTGACTGACAGCATCCGAATTCATATCACCTAAGTCTAAGGTAAATCAAATTTTGAGTTTAGATCCGGACCGTCCAATCTTCTTAGACATGAATTGGCCCAGATCCGGATCCAAACTAAAAATTGGGTTACGAGTTACGACTAGGGGTGGCAGAGAGAGCTAGGAGGATTTGACCGAAAAGAGAGAGCTAGGATTTTCAAAGCACAAGTCGCGTAGATGAATTAGTAAATCCTCTCCTCTCCTTTCCTTGAGTTGTCTCATTAAATATGATTAAAAGCAGAAATCAGCTTATTTCTTGTTCACTTAGTAAACATAATAATAATACATAGTTTAGTTTATCAACCTTTGACATGGTCGACATCCTTTCACATTACACAACCAGAAGCAGAAGCAGAACCAGAAAGCGCGTGTGTCCGCAAAAAAGTAAGTGCCAACTAATTTTAGACTTAATTACCTGTAAAAACAACCGAATCCAACCGAATCAAATTGGACCTTCCCTCTCCTCTCTAATCATTTATCATTTCAATGGAATATGAGAAAAAATAAAACCAAAAATTAAATTGGAAGGTTGAAGGAAGCAGAAAGGGAAAACAAACGAGAAAGAGACCCACAACACGGGGTAGTCTCCCTAAATCTTTGACCTTGTCTCCCTTTCCCCCTTCCCCCTTCCCCCCACCTTCCTCAATTGCTTCGCTTTCCTTGCTTTTGCATATAAATTCCAACAAAACTTGTTGTCTTCTATCTCTCTTCTTCCCATTTTCTTATCAAATTAATAAAATTGTCTGTACATACCACAAAAAATCTACTATCAATTCGACACTAACTCATCCTAAATCCCCCTACAATTTTACCTAAATGGGTGCCTGTTTTTCTCTCTCCGCATCTAAAGTCGGTGGTGCCACGAGTTCCGACAGCAGAATGGCGCAAGCGGAGCAACGCCCACAAGGTGTGGTCCACCGAGAGAAGGAACTTAGAGTTAGATTACGAGCAAAGCCTGATTTTGGGTATGAAAGAAATTTTGAGAGTAAATATTCTATGGGAAAATTGCTTGGCCATGGCCAGTTTGGCTACACTTTTTCTGCCACTGATAGAAATACAGGTGATCGGGTTGCGGTAAAGAGAATTGATAAGAGTAAGGTAAGTTTTTTTTACTTAGAATTGTATAAGATTTTCCTTTCTATAACTTAATTGCACGAAAAAATTGGAATAAATGAGATACTGTTTGACAAATTTTAGTTGCTTCTCATAAAATGGCACAATTTGAAGCTTTTCTTTTCATTGTTTGTAAAGATATGTTCTGACCAAAAAAACTTAATTTGTTGTATGTAACGTTTCATGGCGTAATAATTTGTTTTGTTTAGATAAATGGGGAGTTATTTCTTAAAAGAAGGAATAATCGAGGGTTCATACATGGTTTAGGATAAACCTAAGCTGGAATTATCGGAATATAGCGAAAGGTTAGGGGCCAAATGGTCTTCACTTGTTAGGTTGGATGAGGTCTTCCTTTCGGCCAATCTCTATATTATTTGTTTATTTGTTTTCTAATTCATTATAAACTGTAATACTGCTTTTTAACCAATGATTTCGCCATAATGGTTTTAATCTATAACATCAATATTTTGGAGTTAAATAGTATGGCCATATACTGCTAATAGTATGGCCATATACTGCTAATAGTATTCAGATAAAAAAGGCAAACTATAAAATAAAATAAAACAAAAATACAAATTGTAGTGAACCCACTTGTATCCTAACAACATCCTTTTAGGGTTCAAAATATCCGAACTGAAGATCATGCGTTTATATGCGTGTATAGTGTGTTATTATAATAGATGTTTTGATTATACTCAAGTTTATATTCTTAAATGCAGAAGCATCAATCTCACTGTTTAATAGCCTCAAGTAAGATATCAGACATCAAATTAGCAGTCCGAAAATACTATACAGATATATTTTATCCGTAATTATATAAAATGTCCCTGTTATATTAAAATCAATATTTAGTGACTTCAGTTGCATCTATATGAGTTTATTTATTTATTAAATATATTGTTTAATAATATATGAATTAATTACAGATGACAAAGCCTGTGGCTATAGAAGATGTAAAGAAAGAAGTGAGAATACTGTACTCTCTCAGAGGGCATGAAAATATAGTTCATTTCTTCAATGCTTTTGAGGACGATTCCTTTGTTTATATTGTCATGGAGTATGTACTCTATATCCTCTTTTTTTAACATTATCAGACTATTTGGTTTTTTACAAAAAATGATCTGGCTCTTTCAGAAATTACCTGCCGATTCCAAGTTGTCATTTTGGTTAATTAAGGTTGACCTTTATCTGTGTCTAAGTAAATATTTGTAGTATAGGTTATCATCAATTGTTCACGATTGACTGGTTTAAAACATTTATTTTGTTTGGTCGATGCTTAAATCTAAATAGGGGTGACAGTTCATCAGAACTAGCACTTTCTATAGTTAGGTTGGCACTTTCATATTAGAATGATAACATTTATTTAGTTTTTGTGACACTTCAATATACAACTATATTCAAATAATAGTAGAGAGGGTTTTGTAAGTAATTTGGTTTTACTGATAGCTCTTTAAATGCTAGAAATAACTTTGGAGTGTGTTTTGGTTTGTATTTTGTCAGATTATGTGAAGGCGGTGAACTGCTAGACAGAATCTTAGCCAAGTAAGCTTTGTTACCTGTACTGTTCCTTTTTCGATTGTTTCTGATATTTATTTTATTGCATTTAGCTTAGAAAGCAACGTTTTAATACTGTACCAGTCAGGTGCAGCACTGATACTGGATATAACAGTCAATTGAATTTCAGTCTGAACAGCATTTTCTGATTTCTTTGTTTACTGGTATGCATAGGATCGCAATTTATCATACATGCTGAAATCTAAAGTCTTTCTCTTACTCTATTTAAACAGAAAGAATAGCCGGTATAGTGAAAAAGATGCAGCAGTCATAGTTAGACAAATGCTAAAGGTGGTGGCGGAGTGCCACTTGCATGGATTTGTACATAGAGATCTCAAGCCCGAGGTACGAGTTTGTTTCTGTTGAAACTTTTAAATTATTTTTTGAGTGAGGCTACGGTACTATACAAAGCATGGATTGGTCCGTACTATGGATCAATATTTTCATTCTCAAAATCCAAATAGTCGATCTGAACCGTTCAACATGATCTCCATATGAAAATGTATTTGTATATCAAATTTTACATTTTTTATATATTTTTTTACTTTTTTTAGATAGGTAGAAAATCACTTGATATTGAGATTCTATCTTAAAAAATAGTAAAATATTTCTAAAAAATGTAAAATTTAGTCTGCAAGTACATTTTCATAGGGAAATCATGTTGAATGGTTTAGATTGACTATTTGGACTCTGAGAACGAAAGTATTGATCCATAGTACGGACCAATCCGCACTATGCATAGTACCATAGCCTCACTCAAATTTTTCCATTTTTTGTCCCTTGTATAATTAGGCAAGAAGAAGAGCCATTGAATGAAGCCATAACTTTGTAGTTCCAATATAATCTGGAGAAAAATGAAAATTTTGGGATTCTTTTTTAGAGGGATATTTTTGGAGATTGGTGAAAAATATATAGCCTGATAATGATATTTCTTCTTATTTACAGAACTTTCTTTTCAAATCAACGATGGAGGATTCTCCATTAAAAGCAACAGATTTTGGCCTCTCTGATATTATCACTCCAGGTAATTTTCTTTTCCGACTTAAAAAGTTCACTTTTTAATCCATTACAAAGCAAAATTTGGCAATCACTTCTCTTCATGAAATGTTGCGGTTATTCCTAAAAACATCATTATATCATGCATACCCCAACTGAACAGAAAGAAAATATGTGATAACCTAGAGTAGCTTGTGCATCTATTGGCTCAAAGAAGGAATAAAATTAGAACACACTTCTCATATTTTACTTGTTTTTGTAAAAAAAAAATTGATTACACGTGAAGTTTCTTGTAATGAAATGCAAACACAATATACAATCATTTTTTTTTTATTAAACAATATACAATCAATTATTGAAGACTTTAGACTTGGTCAACATATTTAAATTTTCATTGTTTTTTTTTTTTTTTTTGAGGGAAGCCCTTAGGAAATTTGCATTATTTAAAATAACCATTTTACCCATGTACAGTGTAATAATAGCCCAAGAAACCTGACCTTGAAACTGAAAGGGTAATAGAAGAAATGGCCCTGTCTATTCACACACACACACACACACAATATACAATCAATAATTGAAGACCTGGTCATCATATTAATGTTTGTACAGCATGGGTTTAAGATAACCAGTTTACCCTTGTACAGCATAGTGTCCTGCTGCTAATCTTCTAGTTTAAGCACCCAACCTAAATTTAAAAGAGTATAGTTCATAGAAACCCTATAGCACTCATTTTGAGAAGATAATTATATATATTTGTGTAGGAAAAAAGTTTCATGATATAGTTGGGAGTGCTTATTATGTGGCGCCAGAGGTGTTAAAGAGGAGATCGGGTCCAGAATCTGATGTGTGGAGCATAGGGGTCATAACATACATTTTACTTTGTGGCAAGCGCCCCTTTTGGGACCGAACCGAGGATGGTATTTTCAGAGAGGTACATTAAAAATCTCCCATGATTTCCTGCAAACAACAAAGTTGACATTTATATTTCTTGAAACCAATAAAGCTGTAAAATGTTACTTTATGTGATCCGTATTCTGTTTATCTTTTAAAAGTATCTTACTGCACCCTCTGTGGACCAGACCTCTTGTTTGGGATTCACTCAGGATGGGCTGAAGAGAAGTTTTTTTTTTTTTTAATAATTTCCATGTTTTCCCTTACAAAACCTCAGAATTACTATATTTATCCTGCAAATTAAGAAATAATTTATGCACACTGTTAACAGTGGGGATATGTCACCTATGTCCCACTTTATTCTGTTTAATAGATACCTAAAATTTCTTGTATTATCATGCAGAGTGCGCGTGATATATCTTTTCTTTTTTGAATTTCAGTAGTGATTACTTACCTATGAATATATTGAATATAAATGAACATAAAGTTAATGATACAAATAAGGGAAAACAAAAGAAACACAAAAATACATTGCAAACTACAGATTAAGTGAAGTAACTGAAAATTCAAAAGACAAGACAACCTATCTGGCAATTGTGAGATCTACATTTTCTTTCTGGGTAGCATCCCTTTTGGGACCACATTTGTAAGGTAGTCTTGCTTAATTAATAAAGAATGCAAACTCCCATCTTTTTGCTTTATTTATGTAAAGAGAAAAGGTGATGAAGCAGAGGCCCTTTGGAATATTAAAATAACTTGAAGTGAAATTTAGCATGTGATAGTCCTATTTGTTTTGTGATAATATATGGTTGTACGCATGAAATTGCTGCTATATCACATTTTTGCACCATAAGACACACTTAGCATTATGTGATTGGTTAATATGTATAAATCATTTTTTTTTTTTGAAGGTATTGAAAAACAAGCCAGATTTCAGGAGGAAGCCGTGGCCAAGCATAAGTGCCGGTGCTAAAGATTTTGTTAAGAAGTTGTTGGTCAAAAACCCTCGTGCTCGCCTTACCGCTGCACAAGCCTTGTGTCTCTCTCTCTCTCTTTCTCTCTCTCTCTCTATACGCGCAAACACATACACACACACTCTCCCTCATCACTTACAACCCACGCTTTCTTTTTCACACATGCACATGCATTAGAAAAAAAAAATCGTCATGCTACCCTGTACCGGTCCATGCTAAGTACATATGGTCCTCATGTAAGCAATCTATTGCTTTCCCACCAAGTACTACTGCTGTTTAAATTTATGTTTTTGCCCAAATATGCACACAAAGAAAATGAAATTCACGAGTTATTGCGGTTGGATTTATATTCGAAAGGCGTCTGGTACATTCCTAATTTATCACATTTGAATAATTATTAGATCATCAATTTTTTTTTTTTTTTTTTTTCAGCTCATCCATGGGTTAGAGAAGGTGGGGAAGCCACAGAAATACCAGTGGATATATCAATTTTATTCAACATGCGTGAGTTTGTCAAGTACAGCCGCATGAAGCAGTTCGCCCTGAGGGTATATATTTCAAATATGTCCTTTTGCTTAAAATATATTTCTTTTGCTTTTATGAAACTAATTGTAATATTATGGTTAAAATGTTAAGGCACTAGCAAGCACATTGGACGAAGAGGAGATATCTGATTTGAAAGACCAATTTGATACCATAGATGTTGACAAAAATGGTGTAATCAGTCTTGAAGAAATGCGACAGGTTCTCGTTTTATGTAATTCATTCTATATAGTTATGTTAAAATTTTGTGCAAGTTTCCCCTTATTTCTATCTTGAGTAGGGTTAAAATAACTCATTGTTTTCGTGCCCCAATCATTCCTATCATCCTTATATCTGTTTCATAGTCCAAAAAGTCGATCCAAACTGCTCAATATGATCTTCGTATTAAAATGTGCTTGGAGACCAAATTTATATTTTTTGGAATTTCTTTTAGATAGGTACAAAATCACTGTTTTTGGATGGTCCGGAATCTAATGCAAAACAGTGATTTTGTGCCTATCTAAAAAATACTAAATTTTTCCAAAAAATAGAAAATTTGTTCTCCAAGGACATTTTAATACGGAGATCATGTTGAGCAGTTCGGATTGACTGTTTGGACTTTAAAAAAGGAGATAAGAATGTGAGGCATGATTGGGCACTTAAACAATGGGCATTTTAACCCTTACTAATTTAATACTCTTAACATTTTTCTGTGTAACTCAACCTATCAAGTATAATTTGTAATTTTTTGTTGCAATAGGCATTGGCAAAAGATGTGCCATGGAGATTACGGGGTCCACGGGTCCTTGAGATACTCAATGCGGTACAGTATATAAAAACCCCAATAATTTGATTTTTCTCAACCTTATAATTTGAATTTAACTATAATTGCCCTTTTGGGACATGAACAGATAGATAGCAACACAGATGGGATGGTGGATTTCACAGAGTTTGTGGCGGCCACATTGCATGTGCACCAAATGGCCGAATTGGATACCGACAAGTGGTACACACGCTGTCAATCCGCATTTAACAAATTTGACATCGATGGAGACGGCTTCATTACTCCTGATGAACTTCGAGTGGTACGTGCCATTTCTTCACTTTGAACCAAACATAAGATCTTTTGAAAGTTTGCATTTTGCAAAGAAGTCCTCTGTTTTGATCTTATGCATAAAAATGTTCCTTAAAATTTATGAAATTCTTTTGTTAAAGAAATTTTTTCTGAAAGTATCTTCCACACCAATACTCTGAATCAGAATTTTTTTAATTATTTTTCTTCATTGTTTGAGCTATATTTTTTTTTTAATTTTTTTTTCTACTTGTTGGTAAATGGTATTTAGTCAAAGCATCCAAAAATTGAGGCTATGGTATAAAAGAATAGCGTAGAATGGTCCATATTATGGATCAATATCTCCATTTTCTAATGTCCAAACTGTTGATCTGAACCGCTCAACATGATTACCATATGAAATGTACTTGTTCCTCAAATTTGACATTTTTTAGAATTTTTTTTATTATGTTTTTAGATAGGTAGAAAATCAGCTGATCTAAAAATTCTGGACCATTCAAGAGTAGTGATTTTCTACCTGTCTAAAAGAATAGTAAAAATATTCTAAAAAATGTAAAATTTAGTTTGTAAGTAAATTTTCATATGGGATCATGTTGAACAGTTCAGATCGACTATTTAATCTTGGAAAATGAAGATATTGATCTATAGTACAGACCAATCCGCGCTATGCATAGTACCATAGCCTCAACTCTTTATTAAATGCATCAAGTGGCAATAATTACGCTCGTCTTGGCCCCAACCAAAAGGAATATATTAAAAACTTATTCCACTTTTTTATTACGCAGCATACCGGTTTGAAGGGATCAATAGAACCATTACTAGAGGATGCTGATTTAGATAAGGACGGTAAAATAAGCTTGTCAGAGTTCCGGAAGCTTCTACGTACTGCTAGCATGAACATACCTAGCCCCACTGGAGTTACCAGAGACATCAGACTTCAATGATACCCATATTGATCTCTTTGTACCACTGGTGTGTACCATATGGAAATAGAGAATTCATTATTTTTTTGGTTGTTGTACGTGTGCAGCGCAGAGATGCTAGTGTTGAATTTTTTTTTAGGGTTAAGTTTGGATAAATCGGAAGAATTCCGACGGAAATAATTTAGGAGGAAATAGATGTATATTGGATTTTGTTTTTTGTTTCATAGCTTTGTATATGGTGTGTATTGGCGTATTGCTCATGAGATGGAGATGGAATTAATTTCATTTAATTTTTGTACATATATCCGGCATGATATGATAAACGTAACCATTTATTTTATTTTTCTTATCTTTTTTTTGCTAACTTGACATAATAATTGATTGGCTCATAAGGGATGAGTTGAAAGAAATTTTATGGCTCCTATAGTAGTAGTTGATAATTGATAATTGATAAGGGATCTGTTGGATTAAGTGATTCATACTCTCAGAAGTCAGAACCTGAAGAGGTGGAAAACTCAATTCAGTTCTCATACTACTACTCGTTCATTGGATGAGTGCAGCGATATTGCCATCGTGGGCTGCTTGTGGCTCAGATTGCTACCCACAGCCACAGGCAGGGGTAGTGCATGCGTAGTTGGTAGTTGGTACTCTAAGCGCGCATAGAGAATAGAGATAGAAGTCAGGTCCAAAATTAATTCTTATACAAATATTAGATGCTGACGTGCTGTGCATCCATTGCTAGCTGCAAATTAAGCATGTTTTGTTTCTCTGATAAACAAAGTTGTGTAGAATTTGGTATATCTATCCAGCATGCACAAGAACCTTAGTTAGACAGTATCCAAGTAGTTACTATAATTAATCAACCGAATCATTCACACATGAAATGGTTTCAGATAATATATGTATCCAAACAGCTGGAAGTTTAATTAACCACCAAAATCATTACAATGTTACGAGGAAATTGAATTATAAAAAAGTAAAATAAAAAATAAAAAACATATATTTCAATATACATAATTAAAAAAAAAATTTAAATTATGGAACAACTAACCATTTCTTAACTTGATTGTAGATTGTCTCTGAATTAAGAAATAATTCCCCTTCCTCTCTTCTAAAAGGTCATTTTAGAAGGTTAACATCTAGTATTATTAATAACTAGAATAATTATTTCAGTACCCACGCTATAGTACCCGCACTGTACCCGCTACAGTACCCGCACTGTTATTTTAGGAAATTTCATATATCATATGTAGTTCATTGTATAGGTATAAATACTTGCTCTGTTTGAGCTATATATTTCACAGTGTTACTATTAAAATTTGTAAAACAAAATTATAATTTTGGAACAGTTGCGGTCCCCACATGCCGTTTGAGTGGTTCCCTAATGCGGGTACAACACGAGAATTTTTCAAGAAAATGTGCGGATACAGTTATTTTAGAAAAATTCATATATCATATGTAGTTCATTGTATAGGTATAAATACTTGCCTTGTTTGAGCTATATACTTCACAGTGTTACTATTAAAATTTGTAAAACAAAATTACAATTTTGGAACAGTTGCGATCCTCACATGCCGTTTGAGTGGTCCCCTAATACGGGTACGACACAAGAATTTTTCAATAAAAGGTGCGAGTACAGTTATTTTAGGAAAATTCATATATCATATGTAGTTCATTGTATAGGTATAAATACTTGCCCTGTTTGAGCTATATATTTCACAGTGTTACTATTAAAATTTGTAAAACAAAATTATAATTTTGGAACAGTTGCGGTCCCCACATGCCGTTTGAGTGGTTCCCTAATGCGGGTACAACACGAGAATTTTTCAAGAAAAGGTGCGGGTACAGTTATTTTAGAAAAATTCATATATCATATGTAGTTCATTGTATAGGTATAAATACTTGCCTTGTTTGAGCTATATACTTCACAGTGTTACTATTAAAATTTGTAAAACAAAATTACAATTTTGGAACAGTTGCGATCCTCACATGCCGTTTGAGTGGTCCCCTAATGCGGGTACGACACGAGAATTTTTCAAGAAAAGGTGCGGGTACAGTTATTTTAGAAAAATTCATATATCATATGTAGTTTATTGTATAGGTATAAATACTTGCCCTGTCTGAGCTATATACTTCACAGTGCTACTATTAAAATTTGTAAAACAAAATTACAGTTTTGAAATAGTTGCGGTCCCCACAAGCAGTTATGGCAGTTTAGGTGTGGGTACAGTGCGGGTACTCATATCAGCTTCCTAATAACTACGACAACCATCTGCGATTCAGTATTTTATATTCAATTATTAGATGATGAGAAAATCTAATAAAATTTTAAATAGATGTCCGTGGATTTAACTTTAAGTACGTAGAACTTATGATATAAATTTTCAAACATTTTACAACAATTCATATCCTTACAGTTACAGATCTGGAAATATTAATTAACTACTAGAATCTGTTTTAAAACCGTAAATAAAAAATGATTAATGTTTTGGGTAGATAGTTATTCCCAATAATGGTTATCCCAAACGGTATTATTAATATAAACACCCACACTCTTAAGCAATTATATCTACGGTGATAAAACATAGTACAATATTGTAGATCTGAGTGAACGGATGACATTTCATCAAAAATTATAATTCATTAAGGAGGAGGAATCCGATGACACACTTTTTTGATGATATCGGATGACACCGTGCATTTTTAAAGCTTTCAAAGTCCAAACAGTCGATCCAAACCGTTTAATATGATGGATATATTAAAATGTGCTTGCAGATCAAATTTTATATATTTTTTTTGAATTTTTTACTATTTATTAAGTATTTTACAAAATCGTTGTTTTCAGACCATTGGATTTTTGTACCTATCTTAATAAATAGTAAAAAAATTCAAAAAAATGTAAAATTTGATCTGCAAGCACATTTTAATATATCCATCAGTTTGGACTTCGAAAATGTAGGATGGCATCTGATGTCACAAAAAAAGATGTCATCCGATCCCCCTTTTCATTAAGATTTACGCTATAAGAAAAAAATCCAATCTAAGTTACAACATATAAATAATGACACAAATAGAGAAATTCACCAATTAATTTGGTAGTATTTTCAGTTCTTTTTGGTAAGAATTTGAGTTATTTTAATTTTTTTTTATTTTGTTCCACCTCTCTCTGTACAATTTTGTAACCGGGCTGCTAATATCACGGATATCTTCATATGTTTAATCATGCTTCTTTTTCGACAATATGATATGACAAACTTTAATGTATTTATGTTGCTCTTCACATTTAAATGATGATATGCTTGATATTTCTAAGGTACAAAAATAACATAACTGTCTTGAATTATTATGTACAAATTTCAACATTATTGTATTATCTCTTATTGTACATATTTTTATCATTCCGATAGAAAAAAAAAAAAAAAAAAACTCATTTGTTTCTAAGTTTGTTGAATCCAGGATTTTTTTTTTTAATAAAAGTAATCTTATTTTTACAATTTTTTAATAAATAAGTCTCTTTTCGGAATAAAAATAAAAACAATAATAAATATGGAGTTCTAGAATGCAAACTTCTGAAAATTCAACAAACAAATAAAAAGAATGAAACAAACAAAAATAGAAGAGAAGCCAAAATGTCCCGAACTTTTTATTAATATAAAAAAGTTACGAATTCTGCACCTTATTTAACAAAAATTCAAAAACCGCAGAATAATTTCACGGTTTGAGGTCAACTTTCCGTGAAATTATTCCACAGTTTCAGAGCTTCCGTTACCGTAGAATTATTTCACGGTTTTGTAAAACAAAAAAATTATTT